>JANAVB010005398.1:8692724-8900224 GCA_029216955.1 Iris pallida
AAGTCCCAGATCATGAATTGCCAATCTAGTCTGTCATAGGCTTTTTCCATGTCCAATTTGATGGCTATGTTGCCTCCTCTAGCGGGGTGCTTCATGCAGGAGACTAACTCTTATGCCAGCATGATGTTATCTTGGATGTTTCTACCCCGAACGAAGCCACTTTGCTCTTCGGAGATGATCTTGGAGAGGAGGCATGCCATGCGGGAGGCGATGATCTTGGATATGATCTTGTTGGTGAAGGTGCAGAGACTGATTGGGCAAAAGTCACAGAAGCTCTCCGGGTTGTCTTTCTTCGGGATGAGGATAAGGTTGGTGCTCGAGATGGCCCTGGGGTATATGGCTTCCTGGAGGAAGGCGGAGGCCGTACTGTGGATGTCCCCCTTGATGATATCCCAGCACTTACGAAAAAATATTCCCGAAAATCCGTCTGGCCCGGGCGGCAGCTTTGACTACGTCCTCGGAAAGGGGCTGTTCGGACCGGGTGTTATCTGTTTTGCTAATGAGATGGGGGACCTTGTCAAGAAAGGTGTTGTCTTTGGTGACCATATCCTTGGAGAAGAGTCTGTAGTAGAAATTCTGAGCCACCTGTTGGATGCCCTTGGGGTCGCTGATGTTGGTACCGTCATCACCAATAATCTGGTGGAGGGTGAGTTTTTGTCTGCAACCATTAACACAGGCGTAGAAGAATCTCAAGTTGTTGTCCCCATCGCTATCCCATTTGATCCTGGCTTTTTGTTTCCAAAAATCAGTCTCAATTTTCAGCCTAAATTTGCGGATGGCTTTGGTGAGATTCAGGACTTTCCTGGTAACAGGCGAATAGTCGGTCATGTGCCTAGCCTCGGCACGAGTAACGTCATCCTCAGCTTCATGAATGGCTTGAAATATATCGCCATAAGCTTGCTTGCTCCAGGCTGCTAGAGCTTTCTTCGTTGCCTAGAGCCTGTCTGCCACCCGTTTGAGGGGGTCGAGGGAGTCCATGCTGTTCCATGCTTCCTGGACCACTCCCAGAAATTAGGGGTGCTCGGTCCAAAGGTCCAGGAAATGGAAACTTTTCTTGGGCTGGTTAGAGGTTCTAGCGATTTCCACTAGCAGGGGACGTGGTCTGATTCGGTAGCATTGTCCCAACCCATACCCTAGAGTAAGGGCACGATAAGTGGGTACGTCCAGCCTACGCCGCAGTGTCGGCGGTAGAACGCTGTCCTAAGTCACAACATCTAACAATATAAGGTACATGTACAGTATATACACTCCGAGTGGAGGTGACAATACAGAATACAGTCTCAATCATAACTAAGGCAGAATAACACGATATCATAGATATGAAAATCTCAAAGGAAGATACAAACAGAAGGAAAGTCTGTGTCTAAACGACACAACATCACAACATCCAAAAAATAATACAACTCTGAAGTCAATACAAATGACATAAGAAATAAGATAAAGCCTAGCTAATCTAGTCTAAGCAGTAGGGATGACGTCCTCAGCTAGAGATGGATCCTCCTGTGGGTCCAACTCACAGGTATCGTCTAAATGGGCTCCATAGTAGGTAGGGCAGAAGTTCTCGGTATCATCTGTAATATTTTTAATAGGTCCAGTCAGGACGGGAGCGAGCACAGTACATCTCATGCAGTTCATATCATGGCAGAAAATATAAAGCAAGCAATAGAGTAAGATACATGAAACGCTGTAAGAAGATGTACATGAAAATATGAGAGATATTTGATAACTGGAAATATATACATGATAAGTAAGAACTGTAAGTGACTAGTGATTTAGAGTACGAGATGGCATGTAACTGGCTTGGGTTGAACATGATGTACATGAGTGAACATGAGGGACACTAGCCAAGAAGGCTGTATTGCACACGAAAAGTAACAGAGTGAACATGATGGGTAAATCACATAACCATTTATACTCACCCCTACCCACAATCAATACACAAGGATCCAGTCAAGTTACGTTATGAACATGATGTTTTGGTTACACACGAAACACATGAGAAAACATGAACGTACACGAGAGCACATGAAAGTACATGAGCGTACATGAAAGTACATGAGAGAACATGAAAGTACATAAATAACGTAAGAGCAAGGAATACATGATGTACATGAAACACACGACATGAAGTATCCGATGCGCCTGCTAAGGAGGATAACATCCCATGAAAAGATCCATATAGTACCAATCCGTGATGATAATGTGACAACATCAAGTAAATTAATCTAGAGCAAGAATATAAGTCGTGACAAGTATGAAACGATCAGAGAATGTACTCGCCTGCGATCTGAATGTCTGTAAGAATACACTGTCCGAAACGAGGTATCTGAGTTCTATTTAGAGCAACACAAGTCATGATGTATACAAGGGGGTTAAAATTGAAGTGTACAATGCATCTACATGATTTTCTAGGTCAATCTAGGTCAAGTCAACTTTTGGTCAACTCTGGGTCAAACCAAGTCAACATCTAGTCAAATTAGGTCAAACTAGTTAGGGCTTGGTCAATCTTGGTCAACTAGTCTAAGTAGTCTAATCTAGGCTTAATCAAGTCAATTCTAGGTATCCAACACATAGCCTAGGCAACTAACTATACTACACACAAGCTAACCATAGTCTAGCATCACATCTAACTAGCTAGGCACACACAACCAAGTAATCTAGACTAGTATCACATTTATATTCACATTTTATTTACATATATAACAATACATGTATATAGGGTATATATATAGGTTGTGTGTGTGTGTATAACATTGTGTCATTAGGTAAAGTAGAACTTCTAGCTAACATATATGTATACATTCATTTCTTTCATGCATCTATGCATTTCCTACATGCTTTACACATATGCCTACATTGTATATTCTTATCATTCTCCTACATGCTTTACACATATGCCTACATACATATTTATATATATACATGTATTCATATATACATTCATACATATTTACATGCATTCACATATGCATACATACATAGAGAGAGGGTTAAGGGGGGTAACATAGATGTGTATGTGATGAACTTGTATAGGTGAAAGTGTATGAGACCAACCTATTAAGTATTTACAATTTCAGTCTTCAACATCAAACCAAAACTCAGTCTTTACATTACATTCAATTGGTATTATACATGCATTTATACATTCAAGGAAGTTAATTCAAAGTGAGAGTGTGTGTGTGTGGTAGGTTGATGTGTGTGTGTGTGTTTACTGTTTAGTGAATTAGGAATCTCAGTTCATTTATTCTCATTTCAGTTTCTAACATACATTGATTTAGTACTCAGTAATCAGTTGACAGTTTACAATTCAGAAATATGAAAAAACTCCTAATCTATAAAATTGGAAAACAGTTACATTCTTAGTTAACATTTGAACTTCAAAACCCATTTCAAATCAATTTCAGTTATCATTAATCTTAGTTTTAAGATATCAATCAAACTTAGTGAAAGCCTAATCAATGCAACATCAAACCTATTTAAAACAGCAACCCAACATTTTAGTAAACCATGACGGGAATTCTCAGGTATTACAAATGGAAAATCATATTTCTCATTGAGTTCTCAGGTTCACTGGTTTTAAACAACAATGAAATGGATTCTAAGTTTTTATGTGTTCCCCCAAATCTTAGGTTATATCATAATAAACTCAGTTTTTCATAACACCAAAAGTTCTCAGTTCACTGCTTAAATCTCAGTTTTCATTGAACTCAGTTCATATTGAGTTTAACCAAAACTCAGTTTACTGTCTATATGTTCAGTCTTAAATTGTAATTCGAATAAGCATCAAACCAAACCTATAGTTCTCAAACTGAAACAACAACACAACATGTATCCTAGGAGTATAACAACATACATATATAATCTTAGAAAAAAAATGAGAAATCAAAATCAATTCTCACAAACTCGAAATGGGAAAAAAAAGGAAAACAGGGAACGTATCAGTAAAATGGGAAATGCCACTTCGAAGGCTAAAATCATGTTAATAATCTAAAATAATAGTTGGTAATCAAGCATCATATGTGTACATGTCCAGCAGACCATAATATGTCAAAAATTTGGACACGAACGTGTCCAAATACTCACGCACACACGTAGACACACACCCGTGCACACAGCGTCGTGCAGCGAGTCCATGGACTCGTGCACTCGACACAGGCCACATGGAGCCACGTGGCCGTGCACACGTGTATCCCACATGTAGGGCTACACGATCGACACCCTGCATCGTGTCCACGTGGTGACAGGACACGACACGAAGTGCGTCTCAGTGCTGATTTCCCGCGTGCATAGTACAGTATAAAATCAGTGCAATCGTGTTTTCGTGTCCGACACGACACGACGTGTCGTGAAACTCAAGGGAGGGTCTGTCAGTGATGGCCCCTACCTCTGGGTCAAATTGCACGTGTCCAAGTGTCCTACACAGAGAGATATTAGGGTCGGGTAGCAGGGCATGTATACGGGGGTGTCGTACAGTGAGTTCGTGTCCGTTTTGGACACGAACACGACACAAAAGTCGACTCAGTCTTTACTAAAATTAATTAACACCTAAAGGCCTACAAATTTGTTCATACACAATTTGAAATTAGCAATATTTATTTCTAACAAGCATTTCATCGAACACCTATTCCTACACACCGATACGTGTCCGATACGGACACGTAATGGACACGAATTCCTACCAAACTTAGGCTACACCTAGGAGAATCCTAAATGGATGCATCCATGGAAAGAAAACTAGAATTTGAATAGGTTCGATAGGTTTTACCTATTGATGGTGAAAGCTTAATTTAGAGCTATTTGAATGAGGGCTCCTCTTCAACTTGCGACGATCTCGAGCCTCTGAATCCTTACTAGCTACCCACTAATAGTGTCCTCTACTATAGGAGAGACCAATGCAAAAGACTAGGCTCAATTTGGAGTTGATTTGGATATTTAGGAAGGAATTGGGGAAGAACACAAAAAGAGGTAATTAAAATGATTTAAAATGACGCTAAAGGATTAATGTGTTATAATTATAGGGGGGGTGTTTGATGGCTGCCATTAGGTTAGGGTTAGGGTTTAGGATGAGTGGTCAAGGTTTCTCCAACAAATTCAAGCCAACCTAAAGGCTCACAATTAAAGTAACCTTTCTTAACATTTAGCCTAAAATATCCCACTAACAAATATCTAGATATTAATCTAATTTGATTACTTAGTTGAAACCCTCTAACTTAGTCTCTTGGGTCTTGACTAACATCTAGATTAGGCTAAACTTCTAGGTCAAGTCTCAAATAATTAACTAGCACATATTTAATTCATATAATTTACAATTTCTAAAAGTGTCAAAATGACCAAAATACCCTTAGGCTAAAAAGTAAAAATATGAGATTCTAAACACATGATTAGGTCTCCATGATCATGATTAGTCTTCTAGGTCATGCATGACTAAGGTTACACTATTAAAACACCAAATTCACATATCACCATTTTAAATAGTTTTAAAATAACTAAAAATCACCAAAAATTATATCATGACTAAAATCTAATATTTAATGATTTAAAATACAAAATCTCAAAATTACCCTTATTTTAGAAAAGTGGGTGTTACAAGTCTACTCCCCTTAAAAGAATTTCATCCTCGAAATTAAGATGGTCGTACTCCTTCTAGGTCAACACCCCGACAGTTAAAGTCTTAGAATAGTAATTAAAGCATTTTTATTCAATTTATCTATTTATATTTTTTTTTGGAAGACTGAAACAAAAGATAGGAATAGTAGGTTTTTGAAATTATTTTAATATAATTTGATAATCATATGCGTCTATCAAAAATCATGATAATCAGAATTCCTTGCCATATTAGCAAGCATGGCTACGACACCCATGGAGTCTGCAACACAGACTTTGCCCTCGCCGTACCAACCAATATGACTATAGGAGACTCTAGATTCCATAATTGAGGCGACCTAGCCCATATGATTTGGTAAAAGATTAAATCAACAACAAAATATCCAGATTCAAATTCATCAACAAAATATGAGAGATGTAATTGAATTTCAAGATGGATATAACGAGGCAAGGTAGGAATGGAATCGAGAAGAACAAAAACCTGCAAGCACCCCTCCTACTGCCTGAGCATCCTCAAATGTCATGGCATAAGCTTGCCCCTGCTGGCCTCCTCTAGCCTGCTGCTGGCCTACTGGAGCCCTGGCTCCTGCTCCCGGAGCTGTCCGTCCCACAGACTTGGGACACTCTCTCAACTGATGATCTGATGATCCGCAGAGTAGGCACTTGCCTAGCCTCATCCGGCATTCACCCCAATCGTGCCCTGGTTTCTTACAGAAAGGACAAAAGATAACATGCTGCTGTCTAGGGGCCTGCTGCTGTCTCTGTTGCTGCTGTACCTGCTAAAATAGGAGCACGACCCTAAAACTGCTGCTGCTAAAAGTGGACCCTCGGCTGCTGATACTGCTGCTGAATCTGTATGTGAGGCCTCTTGGCCTGGCCTCCGCTACTGCTGGCTCCATGAGCGTCTCGTCCCCTCTTGAGCTGTAGCTCAAGATCATCCTCTGCTGCTAAGGCACCCACCAGAATCTTCTCAAAAGTGGCACTCCGGTTACTCTTGGTCAAGAACTTGACTTCCTTGACTAATCCCTTCCGGAACCTCCGAGCCTTCGCTGTCTCACTAAGTCCCTCAACAAATCTGCTCAGACGGTAGAACTCCCCTGCGTACTTCTCAACAGTACGACTGCCCTGAACTAGGCTCTCAAACTGCGTCTCCAGGGCGCCAAGAGCTGTGTCAGGGAAAAACTTCTCCTTGAACAGCGTCTTGAAGGCTGTCCAAGTCTGTCCCTCAGTCCCCACTCTAGGATCCGTTTGATACCAAGTACGGCCAAGGTCCTGCATGTGGCTGCCTACCGCCTTGATCTGAAGTCGGGCTGGTATCTTCGCCAGCTGAAATATCTATTCGATATGCTCTATCCAGTCATCCACATACAAAATTGCCTCTGTGTCGCGGAAGTCCTGCGGACGCATCTTCTGGAAGTCCTGGATCCCTGGTGTCTTCGGCTAATACTGCTGAATCTGGCCTGTCTGGGACAGCGCGATAACTCTCTCCACAGTCGTCAAGGCAAGCTGATGGGCATTCTCTATGCCCTGCTGGAAATGAGTGGTCTGTTGTCGCTGAGACTCTACCATCTTTTGGAGAAAATCGAACAACTATGCTGCGTCAACTGATCCGGAAGGTGGCTGCTGCTGCTGCCGAAGGAAATCAGGAATGATGGGGGAAAGTCTCTGTACAGGCGGAGGTACACCCCCAAAAGCTGTAGAAACTCCGACATACGAAGTGATGGGAGGAGTTGCGGTCCTAGCATCTACAATCGGGCAAGAGGTGGCAGACCTCTCACCTGCGACTGTTGGACCAGAACGATGCGATCGTGTCTCGATCACCATCCTGGAGACAGATCGAACAAGGAATCAATACTGAGATAGAAGTGATAAATCAAGGGAGGACAGTTTATTTCAAAAGAAAGTATTAAAGTAGCAAGAATTTTGATAACAAGAATCAGGTTAAGGACTTTTCCTAATGTGATTGAGTACCTCAAAATATTCTACTCCTACTGCAGGCTGTAGTGATACTCTAGTTCGAATACCACTACATAAACTCGACTTGCATGGGCCACCACTAAAAACGTGTCACGACCCGTACCCTAGAGTAAGGGCACGAGAAGTGGGTACGTCCAGCCTACGCCGCAGTGTCGGCGGTAGAACGCAGTCCTAAGTCACAACATCTAACAATATAAGGTACATGTACAGTATATACACTCCGAGTGGAGGTGACAATACAGAATATAGTCTCAATCACAACTAAGGTAGAATAACATGATATCATAGATATAAAAATCTCAAAGGAAGATACAAACAGAAGAAAAGTCTAAGTGTCTAAACGACACAACATCACAACATCCAGAAAATAATATAACTCTGAAGTCAATACAAATGACACAAGAAATAAGATAAAGCCTAGCTAATCTAGTCTAAGCAGTAGGGATGACGTCCTCAGCTAGAGCTAGATCCTCCTGTGGGTCCAACTCACAGGTATCGTCTAGATGGGCTCCATAGTAGGTTGGACAGAAGTTCTTGGTATCATCTGTAATATTTTCAACAGGTCCAGTCATGAAGGGAGCGAGCACAGTACATCTCATGCAGTTCATATCATTGCAGGAAATATAAAGCAAGCAATAGAGTAAGATACATGAAACGCTGTAAGAAGATGTACATAAAAATAGGAGAGATATTTGATAACTGGAAATATATACATGATAAGTAAGAACTGTAAGTAACTAGTAATTTAGAGTACGAGATGGCATATAACTGGCTTGGGTTGAACATGATGTACATGAATGAACATGAGGGACACTAGCCAAGAAGGCTGCGTTGCACACGAAAAGTAACAGAGTGAACATGATGGGTAAATCACATGACCATTTATACTCAGCCCTACCCACAATCAATACACAAGGATCCAGTCAAGTTACGTTACGAACATGATGTTTTGGTTACACACGAAACACATGAGGAAACATGAACGTACACGAGAGCACATAAAAGTACATGAGCGTATATGAAAGCATATGAGAGAACATGAGAGTACATGAATAACGCAAGAGCAAGGAATACATGATGTACATGAAACACACGACATGAAGTATCCGATGCGCCCGCTAAGGGGAATAACATCCCATGAAAAGATCCATATAGTACCAATCCGTAATGATAACGTGACAGCATCGAGTAAAGTAATCTAGAGCAAGAATATAAGTCGTGACAAGTATGAAACGATCAGAGAATGTACTCGCCTGCGATCTGAATGTCTGTGAGAATACACTGTCCAAAACGAGGTATCTGAGTCCTATTTAGAGCAACACAAGTCATGATGTATACAAGGGGTTAAAATTGAAGTGTACAATGCATCTACATGGTTTTCTAGGTCAATCTAGGTCAGGTAAACTTTTGGTCAACTCTGGGTCAAACCAAGTCAATATCTAGTCAAATTAGGTCAAACTAGTTAGGGCTTGGTCAACTAGTCTAAGTTAGTCTAATATAGGCTTAATCAAGTCAATTCTAGGTATCAAACACATAGCCTAGGCAACTAACTATACTACACACAAGCTAACCATAGTCTAGCATCACATTTAACTAGCTAGGCACACACAACCAAGTAATCTAGACTAGTATCACATTTATATTCACATTTCATTTACATATATAACAATATATGTATATAGGGTATATATATAGGTTGTGTGTGTGTGTATAACATTGTGGCATTAGGTAAAGTAGAACTTCTAGCTAACATATATGTAGACATTCATTTCTTTCATGCATCTATGCATTTCCTACATGCTTTACACATATGCCTACATTGTATATTCATATCATTCTCCTACATGCTTTACACATATGCCTACATACATATTTACATATATACATGTATTCATATATACATTCATACATATTTACATGCATTCACATATGCATACATACATAGAGAGAGGGTTAAGGGGGGTAACATAGATGTGTATGTGATGAACTTGTATAGGTGAAAGTGTACGAGACCAACCTATTAAGTATTTACAATTTCAGTCTTCAACATCAAACCAAAACTCAGTCTTTACATTACATTCAATTGGTATTATATATGCATTTATACATTCAAGGAAGTTAATTCAAAGTGAGAGTGTGTGTGTGTGGTAGGTTGATGTGTGTGTGTGTGTGTGTGTGTGTGTGTTTACTGTTTAGTGAATTAGGAATCTCAGTTCATTTATTCTCATTTCAGTTTCTAACATACATTGATTTAATACTCAGTAATCAGTTGACAGTTTACAATTCAGAAATATGAAAAAACTTCTAATCTATAAACTGGAAAACAGTTATATTCTTAGTTAACATTTGAACTTCAAAACCCATTTCAAATCAATTTCAGTTATCATTAATCTTAGTTTTAAGATATCAATCAAACTTAGTGAAAGCCTAATCAATGCAACATCAAACCTATTTAAAACAGCAACCCAACATTTTAGTAAACCATGACAGGAATTCTCAGGTATTACAAATGGAAAATCATATTTCTCATTGAGTTCTCAGGTTCACTGGTTTTAAACAACAATGAAATGGATTCTCAGTTTTTATGTGTTCCCCCAAATCTCAGGTTATATCATAATAAACTCAGTTTTTCATAACACCAAAAGTTCTCAGTTCACTGCTTAAATCTCAGTTTTTATTGAACTCAGTTCATATTGAGTTTAACCAAAACAGTTTACTGTCTATATGTTCAGTCCTAAATTGTAATTCGAATAAGCATCAAACCAAACCTATAGTTCTCAAACCGAAACAACAACACAACATGTATCCTAGGAGTATAACAACATACATATATAATCTTAGAAAAAAATGAGAAATCAAAATCAATTCTTACAAACTCGAAATAGGAAAAAAAAAAAAAAACAGGGAACGTATCAGTAAAATGGGAAATGCCACTTCGAAGGCTAAAATCATGTTAATAATCTAAAATAATAGTTGGTAATCAAGCATCATATATGTACGTGTCCAGCAGACCATAATGTGTCAAAAATCTGGACATGAACGTGTCCAAATACTCACGCACACACGTAGACACACACGCGTGCACACAGCGTCGTGCAGCGAGTCCATGGACTCGTGCACTCGACACAGGCCACATGGAGCCACGTGGCCGTGCACACGTATAGCCCACATGTAGGGCTACATGATCGACACCCTGCATCGTGTCCACGTGGTGACATGACACGACACGAAGTGCGTGTCAGTGCTAATTTCCCTCGTGCACAGTAGAGTGTAAAATCGGTGCGATCGTGTTTTTATGTCCGACACGACACGACGTATCATGAAACTCGAGGGAGGGGGTCTGTCAGTGATGACCCCCACCTCTGGGTCAAATTACACGTGTCCAAGTGTCCTATACAGAGAGATATTAGGGTCGGGTAGTAGGGCATGTATACGGGGGTGTCGTGCAGTGAGTTCGTGTCCGTTTTGGACACGGACACGACACAAAAGTCGACTCAGTCTTCACTAAAATTAATGAACACCTAAAGGCCTACAAATTTGTTCAAACACAATTTGAAATTAGCAATATTTATTTCTAACAAGCATTTCATCGAACACCTATTCCTACACACCGATACGTGTCTGATACGGACACGTAATGGACACGAATTCCTACCAAACTTAGGCTACTCCTAGGGGAACCCTAAATAGATGCATCCATGGAAAGAAAATTAGAATTTGTATAGGTTTGATGGGTTTTACCTATTGATGGTGAAAGCTTAATTTAGAGCTATTTGAATGAGGGCTCCTCTTCAACTTGCGACGATCCCGAGCCTCCGAATCCTTGCTAGCTACCCACTAATGGTGTTCTCTACTGTAAGGGAGTCCAATGCAAAAGACTAGGTTCAATTTGGATATTTGGGGAGGAATTGGGGAAGAACACAAAAAGAGGCAATTAAAATGATTTAAAATGATGCTAAAGGGTTAATGTGTTGTATTTATAGAGAGGGGGGGGGGGGGGAAGGGGTATTTGATGGCTGCCATTAGGTTAGGGTTAGGGTTTAGGATGAGTGGTTAAGGCTTCTCCAACAAATTCAAGCCAATCTAAAGGCTCACAATTAAAGTAACCTTTCTTAACATTTAGCCTAAAATATCCCACTAACAAATATCTAGATATTAATCTAATTTGATTACTTAGTTGAAACCCTCTAACTTAGTCTCTAGGGTCATGACTAACATCTAGATTAGGCTAAACTTCTAGGTCAAGTCTCAAATAATTAACTAGCACATATTTAATTCATATAATTTACAATTTTACAAAAGTGTCAAAATGACCAAAATACCCTTAGGCTAAAAAGTAAAAATATGAGATTCTAAACACATGATTAGGTCTCATGATCATGATTAGTCTTCTAGGTCATGCATGACTAAGGTTACACTATTAAAACACCAAATTTATATATCACCATTTTAAATAGTTTTAAAATAACTAAAAATCACCAAAAAGTCATATCATGACTAAAATATAATATTTTAATAATTTATAATACAAAATCTCAAAATTACCATTATTTTAGAAAAGTGGGTGTTACAGGCGTTGAGGTGAGAGAGTTTGGATGTAGTCCCTATCCCTATCCAGTGGGTATTGGATAAAGCCCTGTCGAGACGGGAGTATTGCCGCCGGTCGCCTTCCTGCATGTTGCACCAGGTGAATGCGTTGCCGGTGAACGGGAGAGAAGTGAGGTGAGAGTTGAATAAAAAGTCATTGATGTCTTGCATGGCAGTGGGGGGGAGGGCTGTCACTACCACATTTCTAGCTTGAGGATATTTTGGTCATTTGGTGAATTTTTGAATTTTAATTAATTTATTGAATTGGTGATTCCTATCTTTGACTTTGACTTATTGAGACTTGGTAGACTAGCCTAGAAGCTAACCCTAGCTACGGTGACTTCGTTAGATTGTGTGACCCTAGTCTAACTTAAGTTAACCTCATTCTCGCCATTAGAATCTAGTTTTCAAATAGGAAGAATAGAATAGGTGCATTGATTTCATGACTTATGATTTTAATTCAATGACTTGTGACTTAAGACCATGGCCCATAACTAGAAGCCCTAACCTTAACTAAACCCTAAGTGGCCGGCAATAATAGGATTCCCACCCCTATTTAATGTCTCATCTCCTTGTTCTTGCCTCTTTTGTGCTCAACCAAGTTTTAGAAAGAAAGGTAAATCCCCACCTTCCTAAATTCATAGTAAATCTATTTTTAATCCTTTTTGACCCGAATCTTTTGTATATGATTCTAATCAATCGCTACTTACTGATTTTGAGGAGTAATTTTAGTTTTAGAGCAATTAGAATGATTTGGCTAGCAACGGGAACCGTTTGATTTGGGGCTTTTTCTTGATCCTTGCAACCTATAGGTAAACCCCTCTAATTCTATTTAATTCCTATTTTTATTGCATGGTAGCCTAGATCTAGGTGTCCCCTAGCTGTAGTGAAGGATTTGTGTCGTTTGCATTAGGTTTCGTGTCCGTATCGGACATGTATCGATTTGCTAGGCTAGGTGTTTGTAGGAATGCCCCAACCATTTCGTTTTGCTATTTTGCAAATATTTTTGAATGAATTCCTAGATCTAGGGTTTGCTTGTTGATTCGTGTCTTTGGTCAGGAGTATTAGAGTCGTGTCGTGTCCACACGCAGATACGAACACGCCCGCAGCAGCCTTAGGGCAATGTCCTGCTACTCGGGCTCTATTGCTCACTGTATAGGACACGAGGACACGCCATTTTTTGGAGGAATGTCAGGGCACTGACTGACATTAGCCTTCCAAAATCTGAGCTCAAGTGGTTGAGTGTGCGAGGAGTTCTCCTCCCCGTACTGGTCGTACGCGCAGACTGCACGCGTGCATTTTTGCCACTGACACGCGGTTGGACACGCCATGACACGTGTTTAGGACACAGGACAGGGTGTCAATGGGGTAGCCCTACCCCTGGCATACACGTGTGCATGGCCACATGTCCCCACATGGCCTGTGTCGTGCGTTGGATACGTGTGCATGCGTGCACGTGGCTGTGCACTGCGTGTGTGCTCGTGTGGTGTTTGAGTGTCTTGGACACGATTGTGTCCACTTAGTTGGACACGAATAAGTGCCATGACACGTACACTCTTGACACATGGTTTACCAACCATTAATTTATAGTATTAACATGTTTTGATTTTCGAATTAGGTTTTTCAATTTCGACTGATACATGTGTTCTTGTTTTCGATTTATGAATTAAAATGTATTTTCAAACCATTTTTTCATGAATTAAATTTCCATATTAATTAAATTACATGTGTATTACATTACTGAAATGTTGGTTATTGATTGGTATTTGAGAATGGGATTTTCGAATTGGGTTTGTACTGGTTAATGTGAACTGTCAATGCACTGTCATTTTGTTCTCAGTTTTTCCTGAGAACTGAAATTCCTAAGTATCACACTGATTTCAGTTTTTCCATACACACTCACACATTACATTGATCCCCCTCTTACTATTACACACACTGATTTCATTTTCTTGTTATACACTAGCCTATTCCCTGTTTTCCTATTACACTAACTGCCAAGTGCACACACATAGACACATCCTCCATAACATCTGAAATGTACTATCACATGACACACTCTACTGTCTTCCTATTTAAACATTATGTTATACACATCACTGTTTCCCTGTTTCCAGATTACACACTAATTTTTCCCTAATTAATTCCTGTCACACTAACCTATCCAAATCACATTGATTCACTATCACTTACACTTTCAAACACACCCTAAAAATCTGATTTTTTGTTATCCTATTGACACACCCACACATACAAGTTAGTTGTAAACACACACACACATGGCTATCTCTATATGTAATAATATGTGTGGCCTATATGTAAATATATATTATATATACTCTTGAATATAGGATGTGGTATACATATATGTGTATGATAATTATATTAATCTAGTATATATGTAATGTGTGAAATAGACCACATGGCCTATAGCCTATGGCTCATAGCCTATGTGTATGGCATGTATACACCAATGTTGTGTGTTGATGACTTGTATAGCCTAGATTTGGTGTGTGTGCTTGCTAGAATAGGCTGGTTAGGCTTAGTGAGACTTATTTGGGTTAGGCTTGACCTAGTTGACCTAGTTTGACTGTTAGAGTTGACTAGAGTTAACCAAATGTTGACTTTAGCCTAGATTGACCCCAAACTTCATGTAGATGCACTGTAGCAGTCCGTTATATTACTTTAGACATGTAGTGACTTGTACTGTTCTATAGGAGACAAACACCACTCCTCGGACAGTATATTCTCTTCAGATATTCAGGATACCAGGCGAGTACATTATCTGATCATTTTATATCTTATTTAGGATTATATTTCCTGCTTTAGATTACTTTACTTAATGCTGACACGTTGGTAACACGGATTAGTACTATATGGATCTTGTCGTGCGATGTTATCCCCTTAGCGGATACATCGGGTATTTTATGTTCGTGTACTTTATCATGAGCATCGTATACTCCTTGTGTTCGTGTTATTCATGTACAAATCGTATGAAATCGTGTATACTCATGTGCTCACATGATCATCGTGTACAACTATACTTCGTGTGCAATAACATAACTTGACTGGATCCTTGTGTATTGATTGGAACGGGGGAGTAGAAGTGGTTATATATTCAATCTTATAGATTACTCGTGTACAACCTCTGTAGATTACTCGTGTACAATATCATACCGTTTACATAACCATCTTGTACTCTGAATCACTAGCGCTGATAGTTCTCTTATATATTTTAGCTATTTACTTAGTCTTTCTTTTACATCATGTTGTTCTTTCAATTTCATGTATCTTACTCTCTAGCATGTTTATATTTCCTAACCTGTTATAATTTGTTGAGATGTATTATGCTCGCTCCTGTCCTGACTGGACCTGTTGAAAATATTACAGAGGATGAGGCCGAGGCGTTCTGTTCCACATATTACGGGACTACCCTAGAGGACTGTTGTGACCTGGACCAGCAGCAGGACCCCTTAGCAGTGGATGACACTCCCTTAGTCTAGGATGTCTTTCATTGTATTTATTCTGGATTACTGTATTTGAGATTTTGAGATGTTATCTGGATTTGTGTTATCTTAGACACCTAGAAATCTATCTGGTTGTATCTCTTTGGTTTCATTTCTTTTCACATCTATCTATCTTTAATCGTATTCTACCTTAGATGTGATTGAGATTGTATTTGTTATATCACCTCCATTCGGAGTATATATACTGTACAGGAACCTTATATATTGTTAGATGATTGACCTAGGACAGCGTTCTACCGTCGACACTGTGACGTAGGCTGGACGTACCTACTTCTCGTGCCCTTACTCTAGGGTGCGGATCGTGACAAGGGTGGCCTCCAACTTTCTCATCTCTGCAGGTGATCGTGTTGAAATCCCCTATACAAAACCAAAGGAGGTTATGGTTGTGGTTGTTGATATGCAGGAGGTCGTTCTAGAGTTGTCTGCGGTCCGCAATGTCGCAGCTACTGTAGTGACCCGCTCCGCCCTAGCGGAACGCCGATTCAAACGACAAGTGCAATGACTCAAACGAGTCTTCGACCCGAAGAGTTGCTTCGACCCGATGAAGTATCGATGCGAATCGATGCAAGACTTACAATGGCCCGTCAAAGATGAATCCTGACTTAGACTATCAAAGGCGCGCTCGGAGTATCGCTCGGCCGATGCGAACATCGCTAAGGTGGGTGGCTCCGATGAACCCGTCTGTGCTTAGCAGACACATAACAATACGGACACTATCACGAGAATCGCTAGGCGACAACACCGTGCATGCTAATAAATGACCCAACGCACCTAGCTAAGGGATTAATCCCATCTTGTATGCTTGTATAGAATATGGAAAAGAACATGGAAAATGTGAGAACTCTCGCACCGCGCTCCACGCTCGTGCTAAGGCACGGGCTTACATTTCGAGTTCCCTATGCGTTCAACAATGAACAATGAATGGATTACAACAATGAAACGGGAAGACTATCAACATAGTCGTTCCAAGTAGAGTATAGCAACATTGAAAGATTATGGGACCGATGGGTCGCCAAGGCGACTCCCGCGCGGGAAGTTGCAAGATATATGAACGAAAGAGTAAATGGATAAGTGAATGAATGAACCAACGAATGAAAGAATGAATACATAAATGAATCAATGAACGAACAAATAAGCGAAAGAAAGAAAGAATTAATAAAAGATAAGAAGGATGGAAATGGTTAGCGACAGGTATGACGGGCACGTGCAACGGGGCTCGCTACCCGCGCTGCACGGACGCCAACCTGGTCGACAATGCATTAAGGCTAAGGGTTAGCCTACGGCTCAGAGACAGCCGTTAAGTTAAAAAGACAAGTTAATACGAAATGGTCGTGGACAAACGGTACGAGCGAGGGATGGCGTATGCTGTGCCGTGAAGAAAAAGGAATTCCGCGGCATGATCAAAGTGGGAAGGACTTGCCGGTCCGGACGGAATCAAAGGAAATGGCTTACGTACAGGCCTGAGTGCGGGCTTGGCCACCAGGGGACGTAAGGCCGGGTATTTCAAAAGACTATCAGGGTGTACCAAGCCGTACGCCATGATAGGTGAGAAGTTACCACAGGGGAAGACATGTCCAGGATGGCTTGTGATGCCAGCGACCGGTGCATATAGAGTTAAGTGGGCTTTGCTGGTGGCAATCCACGTGCAAGTCCTTGCATTGAAATCAAAGTAGTCTAAGTTAAATGAACAAGTGCCTACTGAATGAATTGAAATGTACCACTCCAAATGATAATGAATACTTCGTACAAATGTGCTAAAGAACACGCCTACGACGCGCTAGGACCCGAGGCAGGGACACGCCCTTGATCTTGAATGTTTGCAAGTATCACATTATGTTATTTCATATGAATTGTTGTCTAACTTGGTTTACTTTGGACAGGGAAGGCCGGATGGTAAGTATGGGTAAGTCATGCATGTATTTCCATGCGACACTTGAATTTGGCAACACGGGATAGGTTATGACATATGCCATGAAATTGATCCTAAGGCAAGATTAGAAAGACAATGAATGATAGAGATGCACAAAAGTAAATGGAACGTGTTTGGTAATGATAGCATTGTGGGCGAGTTAGCCTCCCCACCAGTGCATAACAATGTACTGATAACCCCCCAGTCTGCTTGCAGGAAGCAGGAGACGCCGGCGGGTGCGGAGCTTTCCTCGAACGTGCTAAGGCGCGGAGCTATCTCTGGAGCCTTGGAGCGTTGCAAGGAGCTGGAGCACCATATACAGGACATAATGTATCAGAACATCGCCATGAATTATTCCATGTTGTAAGCCACTTAGCACGCCTTTTATGTTTCAGAGAGAGAGAGCTTGAGCGATTTGTAATATCGGCCTAGCGCCGCTTGTAAATTTCTTGAATATCAATAAAGAGATTGAATTCGTTTCAAATTTGTGTTCATTTACTTTCCGCTGCAAATGGGGACACTCTGTGCGACTCTGTGGCCTAGCTCAAATCGGCCGTTTCTGGACATAGCCTTGCACGGGCGCAACCTAGGCCCGTGCGGCATCACGCCTTAGCGAGGACGATCGCTCCTGCGGGAGCGGGGCGTGACAGATTGGTATCAGAGCACGGCTTTACGTCCTTGGACTTCATTTCGATTTTTTCAGTTTTGAAAGCTCGATTGGAAACAAAAGAAGTATACGCTCTCTCTTATTGTGCCTCGGGATGTTCCATACAATAAGTCTAATATTTTCAAAAGCTCGAACAAGTACTCGGTTGGACGGGATCGATAGGCGAAGGCCTTTGTGCCGAACCACGACGTACTTGAGTTGGAAGGGACCGATGCTAAGAGTAGCAAATACAGTACGTGCTTGAATGAGCTTACGCTGACAGCAAACGAGTACACAAGACCAAAGTATAGTTCGAACGGGACGGTTATGTGGCACAACTTAGTCCGTGTGTCATGCACCTCGACTTCTGGTGCAATCGAGTTGCGAGCGATATCAAGTACCGCTCGGTCAGGAACGGAGATACACTTAGAGTGTATATCGATAGGAACGCTATCAAACTAACGCTTAGGCGTGCATGGAAGATTGGCTTAGATTTTGAGGATTAGTACGAACGACTTAGTACGTCGAGGCGACGTGATGCGATTACGCTAGAGATTCATCGAACGAATCTGAAGGATGTCTTAGCGCATAATGCGAACGTGATTGAGGACTAGATCGTATGGCTTGAACCGGAGTGGTGTATGTGATAGCTTCGAAGAAGGATAAGAGTGAGTGTCGACGACTAGTCTAGTGGCTCGAACCCTGAGTGGTGTATGGACGTTATAGAAATTGTTCGAGCGAGACTAAAGGATATACGGATAGAACGAGTATGTCGGCGAGGCGATGCGATCGTGCAAAGCCCTAGAACGTGTCACGCTTAGTTGGCTGTGACTTCAAAAGTCCCGAACGAGATATCGCTGGACAACTTGTCAATGAGCAACGCGAGTTAGAAAATGGTTCGGAATGATGAATAAAAATGAATGGTCTTGATCGAGGAAACTTAGAGGATCATGCGTACGATTTCGGATTGATTCGAAGAAAGTGTGACTTGGGTTTAGAACAACGATCTTGAAATGAGTTTGAGGAAGAGCGACGGAACTTGATCTTGAATATTAAATAAAATTGTGGAATATCCAACTCGGACAACGGCATCGTCGCACGACTCGAAATTGGTTGCAAAAGAAGATCGTCAGGTTACGCATATCGTCGATGGTATTGAGGCGTATCAAAGATCGATATGCGATAACTCGGGGGCACTCTGACTCGGCGAATGATGGTCGTGCAAATGTCATTGTTTCGTTGGATGCTATACTTGGGATGCTAAAAATGTGTCGAGGAAAAGATAGACTTGGCTTGAGGATTTTCTAGTTGAACGCATGGCGGTTAGACTATCGAATTGATTTGACTTGGATGAAAATGTGAATGCTTAGATTTGCTTCGTTGACAACCACAACGTTGACGTTCTTGTCTTATGCGAGTGCAACTCTAGCCTCGCACATGCGTCGTGCCGGATTATGACGATCACTCCGCGTGAGCGCTGATATGGTGATTCATACAGCGGGAGTGATTGAACTTGGATGGCGTGGCAATTTGATTGCTTCGACTTGTGGTTTGACGCGAAGGTGGACTCGAGAATGAATTTGTGTGCTTGGAGAGTTGAACTTGAGGATTGAGTAGGTCCAATCCGTGTATCGAGAATGGGTTAGTCTAACACTCAAACAAGAGTTACGCCCCGATGAGAATGATTATTCTGCGGGAGCGTTGTATGGTGATTCATGAACCGCCGTGGATAATCGAACTCGCGTGAGATTGGGGCGCAATGTATTATCGAGCTGGATGACCTCGTGATTGAATACATGAATTGGTTAGAATTGGTGATTGAACGGAATTGAATATGTGCAACGTAAGTCTTGATGCAAATTGGGTGATCATGCTCGATGTTTAGAAATCTGAGTGACGCGAGCTTGGATAGAAACTTCCGTACAAACGAACAAATGGTTTGACCATAGGATTTGGGGCGAGCGTCGTGCAATGACCTTGCACGATGAGCCACGGACTTGTCTCGTAACTATGACCCTGTGAGCTGACCTAGCGGATAGGCGGACGATCCTATGCCGAGTGATTGAACCTATGCGATGGCATTTGCAGTATCGTCTGGACGGACGATAGACTTTGGCAACAAGACTTAGAGTAGGACGGGGAATTAGGAGTGTGCGTGAACGACGACGAGATTGGCCCCAAACGAAGGGAATGATAGGGATAGATGTTGCGCAAGTAAAGTTGGAGTAACGAATTGAATCATTGGTCGGAAGACGTACTCGATGATAGTGCAATACTTGGTCTCGAATCGGACGAGAATTACTTAGACTTGGTCGACTCCGCTAAGAAGAAATCGTATTGATTTCATTGGTAAGAGCGCTTGAGAAGCAAATCGGATAATCTCGAGGATCGAGATAAACGATATGTGATACACACATGAATTCGGTTTTAAATCGAAGTTACCAAAACGATCGGTAAATCGAAACTATCACGAGTAGCTTGTCCTACTTCGCTAGTCGCTAAGCTTGGTTAAAATGTACATATTCGGAGGACGCCTTGAATACGTGCACGATCCAAACTCAACGATATGATGAACTCGAATGCAGCTGCAAGTGGGTGTTGCGATGCACATGAACGAGTAAGTGAGTTTGCCTCAGATTACGTCTCTCGAGTTTGATAAATTACAACGCACCACGTACGACCGTTTCAGTCCCATGATACGTCGAAATTGCAACCAAGTCGAAGAAACACTTGAATTGAATAAGTGCCATCTACTCTAAAATGAATGAAAAGTTATCCAATAAAATCGACCAAACGTATGCGACACGAAACTTGAAAAGGTATCGGGTATAGCTCGGTGCCATCGAGTGCTAAAGCCATTCGACAGGGAATTGCCTAAGATACGCGCACGACACGGGTTAAGGAACGGTAGGATGACCTGCACTCAGGAAGTCTCGAGGACGAGACTTGTTTTGAGTGGTGTATTATGTAGTGACCCGCTCCGCCCTAGCAAAACGCCGATTCAAACGACAAGTGCAATGACTCAAACGAGTCTTCGACCCGAAGAGTTGCTTCGACCCGATGAAGTATCGATACGAATCGATACAAGACTTACAATGGCCCGTCAAAGATGAATCCAGACTTAGTCTATCAAAGGCGCGCTCGGAGTATCGCTCGGTCGATGCGAACATCGCTAAGGTGGGTGGCTCCGATGAACCCGTCTGTGCTTAGCCTAGACACATAACAATACGGACACTATCACGAGAATCGCTAGGCGACAACACCGTGCATGCTAATAAATGACCCAACGCACCTAGCTAAGGGATTAATCCCATCTTGTATGCTTGTATAGAATATGGAAAAGAACATAGAAAATGTGAGAACTCTCGCACCGCGCTCCACGCTCGTGCTAAGGCACGGGCTTACATTTCGAGTTCCCTATGCGTTCAACAATGAACAATGAATGGATTACAACAATGAAACGGGAAGACTATCAACATAGTCGTTCCAAGTAGAGTATAGCAACATTGAAAGATTATGGGACCGATGGGTCGCCAAGGCGACTCCCGCGCAGGAAGTTGCAAGATATATGAACGAAAGAGTAAATGGATAAGTGAATGAATGAACCAACGAATGAAAGAATGAATACGTAAATGAATCAATGAACGAACAAACAAGCGAAAGAAAGAAAGAATTAATAAAAGATAAGAAGGATGGAAATGGTTAGCGACAGGTATGACGGGCACGTGCAACGGGGCTCGCTACCCGCGCTGCACGAACGCCAACCTGGTCGATAATGTATTAAGGCTAAGGGTTAGCCTACGGCTCAGAGACAGCCGTTAAGTTAAAAAGACAAGTTAATACGAAATGGTCATGGACAAATGGTACAAGCGAGGGGTGGCGTATGCTGTGCCGTGAAGAAAAAGGGATTCCGCGGCATGATCAAAGTGGGAAGGACTTGCCGGTCCGGACAGAATCAAAGGAAATGGCTTACGTACAGGCCTGAGTGCGGGCTTGGCCACCAGGGGACGTAAGGCCGGGTATTTCAAAAGACTATCAGGGTGTACCAAGCCGCACGCCATGATAGATGAGAAGTTACCACAGGGGAAGACATGTCCAGGATGGCTTGTGATGCCAGCAACCGGTGCATATAGAGTTAAGTGGGCTTTGCTGGTGGCAATCCACGTGCAGGTCCTTGTATTGAAATCAAAGTAGTCTAAGTTAAATAAACAAGTGCCTACTTAATGACTTGAAATGTACCACTCCAAATGATAGTGAATACTTCGTACAAATGTGCTAAAGAACACGCCTACGACGCGCTAGGACCCGAAGCAGGGACACGCCCTTGATCTTGAATGTTTGCAAGTATCACATTATGTTATTTCATATGAATTGTTGTCTAACTTGGTTTACTTTGGACAGGGAAGGCCGGACGGTAAGTATGGGTAAGTCATGCATGTATTTCCATGCGACACTTGAATTTGGCAACACGTGATAGGTTATGACATATGCCATAAAATTGATCCTAAGACAAGATTAGAAAGACAATGAATGATAGAGATGCACAAAAGTAAATGGAACGTGTTTGGTAATGATAGCATTGTGGGCGAGCTAGCCTCCCCACCAGTGCATAACAATGTACTGATAACCCCCCAGTCTGCTTGCAGGAAGCTGGAGACGCCGGCGGGTGCGGAGCTTTCCTCGAACGTGCTAAGGCGCGGAGCTATCTCTGGAGCCTTGGAGCATTGCAAGAAGCTGGAGCACCATATACAGGACATAATGTATCAGAACATCGCCATGAATTATTCCATGTTGTAAGCCACTTGGCACGCCTTTTATGTTTCAGAGAGAGAGAGAGCTTGAGCGATTTGTAATATCGGCCTAGCGCCGCTTGTAAATTTCTTGAATATCAATAAAGAGATTGAATTCGTTTCAAATTTGTGTTCATTTACTTTCCACTGCAAATGGGGACACTCTGTGCGACTCTGTGGCCTAGCTCAAATCGGTCGTTTCTGGACATAGCCTTGCACGGGCGCAACCTAGGCCCGTGCGGCATCATGCCTTAGCGAGGACGATCGCTCCTGCGGGAGCGGGGCGTGACAGCTACCGTGGACCGCAGAAAGGATGGCGCGGTTAGGGATCAACGGGTGTTTCATCCAGCAGGAGAGGGCTTGGCTGGAGTCATGGATGACTCCGATTTGAATCGCCTTGGAGCAGAGGATCCAGATGTCGTGTCTGCTTACTATGGCCGAGTGAAAGCCTAACTGAAGTTGGATGGATTTAATTTTCCTGTAAGGGATTTTGGGTTCGATGATAATCAAGAGGTTGATCTTGTGGGTTTTCTTAAGGCTGGTAATTCTCCTCAAAGTAGGTTTTTTTGCTAGACCGCAGACATTCCAGGAGAGAATGTTCAGCATTATTAGGGGTTTGGGTGGGGTTGGTTGGACCGCTTAGTAGCAGACCTTGTGTGCATAGATGGGGACTTAGCGGTCGCTTTCTTGTCCAATTTCGAGGTGGCAGAGGAAGTCGCCCTGCCTTTTTGGAAGATGTGCTGGGATCCTTGTAGCTTTTTGGGTAGACAACTGTTTCTCCTGCCGAGTCGAGATCGTCTAGCTCCGGCGGGATGAGGAGGGAGTCGTCGGTGATTTCGATCTGGTCGCTCACCGCTTGGAGGGAAAATCCTGCGGTGATGACCTATAGGCCTCTACTAGCCTGCTCTGGCCCTAGAATAACCAGAGTGTCTATGGCGGAGTAGCCGAGCACTCTGTTGTGGTCGGTGGTGATCGAGGGAGCTAGGAGGGCATCCTCTGCGTCTTCTATGGGTGGGTTATTGTGTTCCTCCCGGTTCGTGCCTTGCATCCTGACGAGGTCGTCAGGGAGAGTCGTCTCCTTGGGGGGGTCGATAGCTTCTACCACGAGGGCGTCGAATTGATTGGATAGAGGTAGGGCAGGTGGGTGGTAGGGGATCATGGCTTTCTCCGATGGGTCTCCACTGTAGGACTTCCCATCGCTGGAGTTGAATCTGATGTGGGAGTTCGGTAGGGGTATCAGGGGTGGTTGGGAGGATTTATGATGTCAGGTCCCTTTAGGAGTGGGTTCTGTCCTCTCAGTTTTCTTCTTCCTGAGTTCTGGGTGGAGACGGAGGCAATACTTGGATAAGTGACCGCGTAAATGGCAGTGAGTGCAGAAAATGATGTGATTGTCGTAAATGATTTGCTGGGTGTGGGTTCGGTTGCCAAGTTCTATGAGTATGTGGCTTGGGGGTTGTTTGGTGAGGTCGAGCTCCACACAAATCTTGGCGTAGTGAGCTTTTGTCAGATTGCTGGTTTCTGCAACGACGGGTACGAAAGTCCCGAAAGTGTTGGCTATACGCCTAAGGGCCGCCGGAATGAAGCAAATAAGGGAGAGATTGGGTAGACTGACCTAGGCGGCCACCGTAGCTGAGTCTTTCTTAGTGTTAAAGTTCATTGACCACTTGATGATCTTCATCTGGTGTGAGTCAACTCTTTCGGTACCTTTGGACCACACCGTCCAGTGGTCAAGGTCTGATGAAAGGTGTAGCAGTATATGTTTCGGGTCTAGGGGGCTACCCTATACTCAGCCACCAGCCGCCGATTACCTCTGCGACCCTAGCGAGTTTGGGACAGCCTGAAGAGAATTTGAGGACAAAGGAGTAGGGAATGCGGTGGCCAGGGACAAGAGTTCCTGGGCGGAGAAAGGCACTGTCGGTATGGGGGATAGCGACGGATAATCTACTTCTGGAAGGGGAACGTCCGGGATCATGGACTCCTGTTTGGGGGCCCTGTCCGGACGAAGGATGTCGGCGAAAGAAGGGGTCTCCAGAGCGGGTCTGGCTGGAATGAGAGACGCTCCGGCGGTAGCAGAGCCCAAAAGGGGAGAGAGGAGCCTGGAGAAGGAGAGGGCTGGGTTGCGCCCGAAAGGGGTGGGTGCGCCACAAGGGTAGGGCCAGGAGGAAGAGGGAGAGTGCGTTGAGGGAGCGCCTGCGCCGGGGGGGACGGAGCCGAAGACCTGAGGGCAAAGAAACCCGGCTGCATCTCCGAGAGCAGCATAACGTTGGCAGACGATGCTGGCGGAGGGTGAGAGGATGGTGGAGGAATATAGGTGGTGGAATGGGTTGCGCCCACACCCGGCGCAACCGGGCGTTGGAGGCTACCCCATGCGACGCAACCAAGCCATTCGTAACGGGTAAAGCGCCCAAGAGGGCTGTAGAGCCTGCGCTCAAAGAAGCGCAGGAATCCGGAGAGGCCAAAAGGCCGAGGGAAAGAACAGGGTGGGCTACGCCGAAGGGGGCCATAGGCTGGACTGCGTCGGAGGGGGGGAGGATGGCGCCAAGCGGAGGACAGATGCAGAGCCACGTAGGCAGGGGGTTACGCTGGAGCGCGCCAGGGGGCGTGAGACCCAAGGAAGGAACATGGCCCAAAGGGGGCATGAGGCCTCCGTAGGCCAGCACCTCAGACTGTGCCAGGGTCACGAGGGCAGGGGGGAACTGAACTATGTCGCGCCAGGTCCACATGCGTGACGGGGGATCAATGCTAGACACCCAAGGAGGGGATGGGGCCCAAGGGGTACACGTGGCCACCGAAAGCCAGCACATCGGCCTGCGTCATGGCCACGTGGGCAGGGGAAAGCTGTAAAACCCCTAAATTTTCTACTATTTTCTTTATTATTAAATTTGGTACTGATTTAAAATTTTGTATTGTACGTCGCATAGTCGTATTATACGTCGCGCACGAAATTTTATTTTTCGTAGTTGCTCGTCAAGTGCGAATATGTGCGAGCGTACATATTTTAGAAAAACATTTTTCTATTTTATTATACACTTTTAAAATATTATATAATTATTATTCTTGCTATAAAAAGTCTTTTTGTTTTTAGCAGTTATTAATCATAAATAATATTTTATTGTATACAAGGAAAAGCATAATTATGTAAAAAATATTTGTGCATACATATATTTCGTAATTATTTATTAGTCTATTTTAAATAAAAATATAATTTTTAAGATTTATTAATATTAATATTTTATTATTCAAAAAGATATTTAAAAATAATTATTATTTTTGAAATTATTATTATTGGTATTTTAAAAAATATATTTGGAAGTTATTGTGGCCATTTGAATCTTGATTTGATTTTTGGATTTATTTAAATAGATTAAATTAATATCTATAATTGAGATTGGATTTAATTGATTTGATTTTAAACTAAGAGAATTTGATTTGATTTAAATTAGATTTGGATTTGGATTTGGATTTGATTTCTTTTAAATTAAATTAGGAAATATCTAAATTGGGTTTAAAGGAATCCTAATTTTATCTAATTGGGAATTCCCACATCTTATAAATGGGCAGGTTCTCCATATTATTTTCACCACAAGTCATCTTTCAAACCATCCTTGTCAAAATTTTTCTCTTTTTTCGTCATAAATTTAACCTCAATTTTCAAAGGTTGTAGCAACTTCGAATGACCATAACTTTTTTTTTTTTGGAATCGTATTGAGGTATATTTTCTGAATGTAAATTTTATTTTCATAAATTCGAAACTTAATTTTTTGGAAAATTTGTGGAGTGTCAGTGGTCCAAAATCTGACACGTTTTAGTGTTTTTGAGATTCTGGGAGAACCTGGAATCAGAATCATAATCCGTTTGAAGTTTCGGAATACTGACAGAAAAATACATATCATATATTTTTCCTAAAAAAAATTTTAGAATATTTTATTTTTGGTTTTTATTTTAGAAGTTTGTCACATCGTCTGAGTTCATCTTGTGTAGCCCTGTGACTATTCTGTACCCAACGGGATTGTCGGTTTCAACAGCAAGGACCTCAGGCAAGACACCTTGCCATTTACTGTTTATTTATTTAGCTCATATTTTATGCATTGTTCATTATTTTTTATGCAAAATAAACTGTGATACATGGCATAACCTGTTAGAACTTACTGTTCATTTATATTCTCCTGCTATGTATTATTTTTCTTACACATTAAACATAGATTTAAGGGACCACCTTGTGTATTGCATTCATAGGCCTTGACACAATTATACCACGTTGTTGTGAGTCACATATAGTACGCGGACATGCGTGATTGGCTGGCCACCAGTACGTATAAGCCGTGCGTTAGGAAATAACTGCTAATAGAATTGCATGCTAGAAGACTTAGCAGTTATGAGTTGGCATTGGACAGGGAGAACATGATTGGAAGTTGAATACCACCCTATCTATCGTAGACTCGCTCGCTACTGAGGAACGATAGGTAGACTATATGCTAAAGACTCGCTCGATACTGAAGAATAGTATATGGTGTTGTGACTCGCTACTGAGGTACTGTATTGGTATTGTTTTGACTTGACCCGGTAGTCATGCGACCATGAACTGTTCTTAAAACTGCATTCACTTAGACTGGTTAGGCTACCTTTATCCGTTAGGTACGAGTACTTTTGGTTTGAGTACTTGTATCTGACCGTGGCTTGGAACAATAAATTGTCGCAGATTAGTTCGTCATATCTTGTCCTTGTTTGGTTGTAGGTGTGACTTACTACTTCGATGAGAAGATATTGAACCTTGTTGGGGTCCGGATACCATATTGGATTCATAGCATGGAAAGATACGTCACCGAGAATTAGTTTACCATCTCCTGTCCTTGTTTGGTTGGGGGGATGGTACACTAGTTCAATAGGTGTGTATTGGACCATGTTATAATTCAATTGACTTATTTATTTGAGCAATATTTATTCCGTTTATATGGCATGATATTATGTGTCTTGTTACGTCCCTCTGAGGACCTGGTTATCTCTCCAGGTGTGTGCTATTATCTTTCGCAGGTGTTCTAGCTCTAGCCGTGATCATCGCTATTTTTTCGAGGATGATTGCATTTGGATTGTCTTCGCTTCGCTTGCCACTCTTTTCATTTTCTATGTACTTTTCCTTATTTTATTGGTAGTGGATTTGTCTCCGCCCAACATATTGTATCAAGACAAATTCATTCTCATTATAATATCTTTTATTTATTTATTTTGTGTGGATGAGATTAGTATGGTTCTACTGTATTTTACAGCTTATGTATTCGTACGAGGTTTTCATATATTGGAGTATACTTCGTATGTATACAGCTGGCATGTCTATGTACCTAGTCCTACGTATTTTGGGACTGGGGCGTTACATGTTTTTATGGTGGCCCATGCAGGTCGAGTTTGTAACTTCGGTTACGTTACTGTACCGATGTGAACCTGTAACATAGGATTAGAATTATAGGAATCTCATCCATACAGCTTGACCTCTTTCCTTGGCTTCAAATTCTGAACTCTCGTTCGACTTCCTTGAATTGCATCTTGCTTGATTCCTTTCTACCGTTGATTCTTATTTTCGTGCTTAGTGTCAACTAGGAAGATGACTACACTAGTATATGCTCATAGGTCAAACACATGGCTAGAATGGTTATATTGGCAATTGGAATACATTTAAGACTCTAATTGAGTTAAAGGGTTTTTTTTAGTGTGATTTAATGATTAGTAATTTGTAAAGTAGGATATTACCACGAAAAGTTTTAACCTTGAGATTTCTAAATAGTAAACACCAGAGGATTTATAGAATTTCATACTTGGTTTAAGAAATTGATTGATTTTCAAAGATTTGATATTTATGATTTATTGGATTATAGTTATACATCCTTGCACAAGTATAAAATTGATTTGCTTTTCGAGTTGTGATATTTATGAGTTTGGATGATAGATATACATCTTTGAACAAATATAAAATTTATTTAATTTTCGAGTTTTGATGTTTATGATTTATTGGAGTATGGTTATACACCTTTGAACGGTTATAAATTTGGTTTGAAAATGATCTTAGCTTTTAAAAATGGTCCTAGGAATTATTTAAATTTGAGTTATACAACTTGCGATTTTCGTGTTTAGTAAATTTTGAATTTTAAGTGGAAGTACTGATGGCGAATTTTGGTTTAAAATATTTGAAAGTTATGGAAACGATTTTGAGAAATTTTATTTTACATGGTGTCCTATGATTGAGGAATTACAAATGTATTTATATTTTTGGTAAAAAAAGGGGATTCTGACTAATAAGATTATTTGAAAATTTACTTTAATGTGGGATTGCTAATATTAAAAAATTTGGGAGAATTTTGAAGGATGTGATGGAAAGTTATTTTGATTGATTAAAGGAAGTTACCATTTAAAAGTTGTAATTTTGTTGGAATAACTTAGCATGAATAGAAGTTAAAATTGATGAGAGCATTGAGCATAATTTTTGAGATTGCTTTTAATATGCTAAGAGTTTTATTATGAGTTATTGGAAAATGTTAGAGTGTTAAATTTTTGATTGATTGTGGAATTTTTATGGATTCGTAAATTATGAACTCTTGAGTTAAATAGTTGAATTTAAACGTTAATTTAAGAAAAGGTTAATAGTAACATGATAAAATTTTGCTTTGAGATTTATGAGAGTGATTTAAAATTTTTATGATGAATTTGAACGGATTGGAGTGAATACAAATTTTGGTGGGTTATTTTTGAAAGTTTAATTTTGAAACTTTTGGAGGAAACTTGAGTTAAATTTTAATGTAGGCCCAAAGATAACCCTACTGAGTATTCTACACTAATTGACATGTCACCTATGACCATGATAGTAGTATATACACAAGTGTTGTTAGTCATCTACCCAGCTATGTGACTGTATTTCCACCTCGAATTACGCGAGCTTTTTTTAATTCTAGATCTTTTAATTGCGACCTTCTAACCCAATTGCAATTTGAATAATGAGTTAATGGCTCCTTAACTGTATTCATCTAGGAGACTATCTTCTCTCCGGAATTGTGTTCATAAATTAATTTTTTTATGGATTCTTTAATTAATTTTATTTCATGCTTTAACTTGATCTTCTTTATTTTGTGCATTAATTATCACCTTGTGAACTTCCACTTTCTATTTTTTTTTGATCTTTTGGTGTCCCTTACTGTGACTTGGATATTTGGGGCACAACATTAGACTTTTCCTTTCAACAAATTTTATATGTAAGACCTAGACAAGTCCACCTTCATGTAGATATATCATGTCCCACCAAAACCCATCTCCTTGTACTCTATTTTTTGATATGACCTTATGGTCAAAGTGGCCAAACTATAATCTTTACAATGATAATTTTCGACCACGGATAAGGATTCAACCTCGACTCAATTCTTTCGACCCAATATGTGATTTTGTTCTACTTAAATTCCTTAATGCTTAGCGTTGTACTTTATCTTGGTTGCTTGATCCATGGTCCCATCCTATTACTAGTTTTACTCTTATAAGTTGGGTAAAATACCTCACGGCCCAACAAAGCCTTTGTCCCTGTGACCCATGTTGATAAGTTTGCTTAGACTATAAGTTCAGAGGACCCTAACTTAGCTAGTCAACCAAAACAACTGTATAGGCCCAAACTTTGGGCGAGCCTTGATTTTAAAAGATCTTGGACTATTTAAAATTCCTTCATCAGAACCTCCCTTGCTCATATTTTGACTATCTCATGCTGCTAATATAGCTTCAGTTTTGCAAGCTTATTTCGTTATCAAGCTTGATCATGACATATTTTATTGGGTGCACCCACTAACATATGGTCTAATCAGAACCGGTGCATGATGGTCTGATCAACCTAGTGCACTTTGGTTCGCTTTTATCTATCGTTCTACGTGGATGGGGACATAGCTAAACTTGTCCTCTAGAGTTCCATCCGCGACTGCCTTGAAAATTCCTTTTGAATTATTCGGCCGCCTTTGAACCACGTATTCGTATTCGATAACGCCTCATTCGAACTCTATATTGCGTTCGCCTTCACCTATTTTAGAAGGACGAAAGCGTCATATTAAAACTCCTCTAACTGTCCTATCACCATGACCATTACCACCCAATGTAACCATATCTTTGTCTTGAACTACTCGACCTTTCCCTCGACACTAAATTTACAATCTTGACTTTCTAATCACTTGAATTTAAGAGTGATTACAATCGTCTCTTAATCATACCCTCAACCTAGACTACGACCATATAAACTTCTTTGAACCCTCCTATCTACTGTTGTGCCTTCTCACCCCCTCCTAATTCTTAATTTCGAGGATGAAATTCTTTTAAGTTGGGTAGGATATAAAACCCCTAAATTTTCTACTATTTTCTTTATTATTAAATTTGGTACTGATTTAAAATTTTGTATTGTACGTCGCATAGTCGTATTATACGTCGTGCACGAAATTTTATTTTTCGTAGTTGCTCGTCAAGTGCGAATATGTACGAGCGTACATATTTTAGAAAAATATTTTTCTATTTTATTATACACTTTCAAAATATTATATAATTATTATTCTTGCTATAAAAAGTCTTTTTGTTTTTAGCAGTTATTAATCATAAATAATATTTTATTGTATACAAGGAAAAGCATAATTATGTAAAGAATATTTGTGCATACATATATTTCATAATTATTTATTAGTCTATTTTAAATAAAAATATAATTTTTGAGATTTATTAATATTAATATTTTATTATTCAAAAAAATATTTAAAAATAATTATTATTTTTGAAATTATTATTATTGGTATTTTGAAAAATATATTTGGAAGTTATTATGGCCATTTGAATCTTGATTTGATTTTTGGATTTATTTAAATAGATTAAATTAATATCTATAATTGAGATTGGATTTAATTGATTTGATTTTAAACTAAGAGAATTTGATTTGATTTAAATTAGATTTGGATTTGGATTTGATTGCTTTTAAATTAAATTAGGAAATATCTAAATTGGGTTTAAAGGAATCATAATTCTTATCTAATTGAGAATTCCCACATCCTATAAATAGGCAGGTACTCCTCCATATTATTTTCACCACAAATCATCTTTCAAACCATCCTTGTCAAAATTTCTCTCTTTTTTCGTCATAAATTCAGCCTCAATTTTCAAAGGTTGTAGCAACTTCGAATGACCATAACTCCCAACTCCGGACTCCTTTTGACCTCCAGTTTTTTTTGTTGGAATCATATTGAGGTATATTTTCTGAATATAAATTTTATTTTCATAAATTCGACACTTAATTTTCTGAAAAATTTGTGGAGTGTCAGTGGTCCGAAATCTGACACGTTTTAGTGTTTTTGAGATTCTGGGAGAACCTGGAATCAGAATCACGATCCGTTTGAAGTTTCGGAATACTGACAGAAAAATACATATCATATATTTTTTCTTAAAAAATTTTCAGAATATTTTATTTTTGGTTTTTATTTTAGAAGTTTGTCACATCGTCTGAGTTCATCTTGTGTAGTCCTGTGACTATTCTGTACCCAACAGGATTGTCGGTTTCACCAGCAAGGACCTCAGGCAAGACACCTTGCCATTTACTGTTTATTTATTTAGCTCATATTTTATGCATTGTTCATTATTTTTTTATGCAAAATAAACTGTGATACATGGCATAACCTGTTAGAACTTACAGTTCATTTATATTCTCCTGCAATGTATTATTTTTCTTACACATTAAACCTAGATTTAAGGGACCACCTTGTGTGTTGCATTCATAGGCCTTGACACAATTATACCACGTTGTTGTGAGTCATATATAGGACGCGGACATGCGTGATTGGCTGGCCACCAGTACGTATAAGCCGTGCGTTAGAAAATAATTGCTGATAGAATTGCATGCTAGAAGACTTAGCAGTTATGAGTTGGCATTGGACGGGGAGAACATGATTGGAAGTTGACTACCACCCTATCTATCGTAGACTCGCTCGTTACTAAGGATCGATAGGTAGACTATATGCTATAGACTCGCTCGATACTGAGGAATAATATATGGTGTTGTGACTCGCTACTGAGGTACTGCATTGGTATTTTCTTGACTTGACCCGGTAGTCATGCGACCATGAACTGTTCTTAAAACTGCATTCACTTAGACTGGTTAGGCTACCTTTATCCGTTAGGTACGAGTACTTTTGGTTTGAGTACTTGTATCTGACCATGGCTTGGAACAATAAATTTTCGCGGATTAGTTCGTCACATCTTGTCCTTGTTTGGTTGTTGGTATGACTTACTACTTCGATGAGAAGGTATTGAACCTTGTTGGGGTCCGGATACCATATTGGATTCATAGCATGGAAAGATACGTCACCGTGAATTAGTTTACCATCTCCTGTCCTTGTTTGGTTGGGGGGATGGTACGCTAGTTCAATAGGTGTGTATTTGTCACGCCCCAGAACCAGAATACTGGAGAGCGGGGGCAGACATAGCCAGCTACGTATATTGAAATGGAAACCACCTCGATATACGGTCACGGCTGTCTAGAAATATGAGGGTTTACTACAAGCCAACAGTCTCTTATGGTCATGAACAAGCCTAATGTCTCAATCACAAGCAAGTAAGTAAGGTCACAAGATGTATGATCATTAAATATACAATAATAAGGCGTCCCAAATATTACATATTCAGCTGATCATGAAGCTAGTCATACAAAATGTTAGGACTAGCAAGAGTTAAGTCATACATGATCAACCCTAGGATTTGTTAATCATGTTTACAGCCCGTAGGCAGACAGTAAGTAAAAGTGCATCGAGCTAACAGGTGCTCGTCGGCTAAACACCTCAAAAGAATAACTTTACAATAGAGTGAGCGAAACAAAATAGAAAACCCACTCGTAGCCCGGGTTCCTTCTAGTCGCCACCATCGAGCTGGAGGTTCGAAAGATCCTCGGGAGCTACTCCGAAATCTGGCCACACAAAACCTGCTGGGTTAACCCCAGAAAAAGCAAGTGCCACAAGGGGCCACGAAATAAGAACAAAAGCCAGCAATCAGCACAAGAAAAATATAATATTAAAACTAGAACTTACGAAAACATGACAGGATGATATACGACGAGATAACCATAGAACTATTCCGATAGCCAGGTTACAACCCGTAAACCAAACAAGGATCGGGGTTGTAACCCTTCGTCTGAACAGAACTTGGTCTCCCACCATTTATCGGCAAGATAATAATGCAAGAAATCAAGACAAGGAGCAATCTTGTACTGGATCAAGACATGGCTAGACTGGTTATACCTCATTCAATCAATCACGGCCAAGCAGATACTACGGCTTACTACTTTAACTAACTAGGGTTATCACAGGCCTAATTACTAACAAGATGCAGTGAGATTGTTCCACAGCCACAAGCCCTGCAGACTATCCAGGTTACCCAGGTCGAAAATTAGGGGTTGAATTCAGGTGGGTACATCGTCCGGGAGACAAATGTACCCTTAGGTGACTTAGAGGGTGCAACACGCGACGGTGTGCTGGAAATGTGCCCTACACGACGGCAGGCTACAGATCCCAAGAGCGCCCCGGTAACGGGATTGTCTGTAGCTGTGTCATCTCTTCATGACTACTGTGTTATTCTAGTTATTAACCTTAATCCATTTTAGTAGGTACTCCTGACCGTGGTACTCAGGAGTCCCATCCTAGACATGATGCAAGACAGGACAAGTGGATTTAACAAGCAAGCAAGAAAGAATTACCCACGGTGTCAAGGCAAGTCAAGTTAAGCTAGCCGTCGCAACAGTATTAAGATAAATCATGTCAGGGTACTTGTCAGGAGTGCGCCACGACGGCCACTATCATGTCAGGTTGGTCATGTCAGGAGTGCACCACTACGGGTTACTGTCGTGTTATGCTAGTTCCTTGCCATACCATGCTATGTACAATAGTCATTCAAAACATATTAAGTAAAATCAAGTTCATGACAAAAGGCATAAGGATATAAAATGGGCGTAAAATATCTAATAAAACGTCAATATACAGGGCTATAGAAGAGTCAAGCTTAAGAAATAAAACCAAAACTCTAAGAGCCAAAGGGTTAAGCAAGGGGTCAGGGGAGCAGCGTACGCACAAGGGCACGCACGCAGGGGAGCTGCGTACGCGAAAAAGTCACGCACGCAGGGGAGCTGCGTACGCGAAAAAGTCACGCACGCAGGGGAGCTACGTACGTAAAAAGTCACACAAGCAGAGAGCTGCGTACGTGAAAAGTCACGCACGCCAGAGAGCTGCGTACATGAAAAGTCACGCAAGCAGAGAGCTGCGTACATGAAAAGTCACGCAAGCAGAGAGCTGCGTACGTGAAAAGTCACGCACGCAAGAGAGCAGCATACGTGAAAAGTCACGCACGCCAGAGAGCTGCTTACATGAAAAGTCACGCAAGCAGAGAGCTGCGTACATGAAAAGTCACGCAAGCAGAGAGCTGCGTACGTAAAAAGTCACACACGTAAGAGAGCAGCGTACGTGAAAAGTCACGCACGCCAGAGAGCTGCATACATGAAAAGTCACGCAAGCAGAGAGCTGCGTACGTGAAAAGTCACGCACGCAAGAGAGCAGCGTACGTGAAAAGTCACGCAAGCAGAGAGCTGCGTACGCGTAAAAACACGCATGCAGGGTCTGGGTCTTCTTTTCCATGGCTGAGAAGAAGCTCCAATGGCTTCCAAACCTTCAAGTCATCATAACTTGGTCATCCGAACTCCAAATCCAGATTTCCAAAGTTCTAACCAGGGTGGAATTGAACTCTCTTCCACATGGAAGCATCAAAACCCATAAAAATCCAACTTAAATAGATCAAAACCATACAAAACCAAAATAGGGAAAACCTAGATCTAGAACAATGGAGACTCCAAATCACAAAATGCTAAGTTCTAATGTTGATCACCATGTCCTAAACTAGCAATTGGACAAATAAAAGAGGGTTCTCATGTGGTGGCAAGGTGCACTTGCCTATGGGTGGGTGTTGTGTGGAGGAAGGAGAAGAGTGTTGTGTAGAGGAAGGAGAAGAAGAAATTAATGGAGGGTTATGAGGAGAGAGAAAAAGTTGGTGGAGTTTTAAAGAGGGTGGGATGTGGTGTGTTGAGGGGGGAGTATAGGCTAAGGTGTTCCAATACCAATTAAACCAAACCAAACCAACCCAATCCAATTAAAACCGAGCCATGACAAAACCCAAAATACAAGAAATACCGAAATTCTACAAGTTGAGAAAAATAAAAATACATGCCAAAATCCAGATACGAGTATAAATACGAAATATGAGAAATACGGGAAATGAGGGTGACAACTCTACCCACCTTAAAAGAATTTCGTCCTCGGAATTTAATCAAGGAGCTAGAGATTGTCACGACAAGCTACATTAAGCACAGGCAAGTTACACTAAGCAGTTCAATCATACAATCATACAATGCAAGCAAGGAAGGAAAAATGTAAGGCATAAGAAAGATATTATACCTCACGAGTCAAACAGGTAGGGATATCGCGATCGGATGTCGTCCTCACGCTCCCACGTTGACTCACCTAGAGAGTGATGACCCCAAGCAACACGGACTAATTTAATAGTCTTGTTCTTGAGTGTCTTCTCCCTCCGGTCCAATATAGACACGGGCCTCTCCTCATACGAAAGGTTGGTACCAACAACCAATTCCAAATGGTCCAGGATGTGGCTCGGGTCCGGAATATACCGTCGTAATTGGGACACATGGAATACATCATGCACCTCACTTAGCGACGACGGAAGAGCGAGACAATAGGATACATCTCCTACTCGCTCTAGGATATCGAACGGCCCTATATACCTAGGACTAAGCTTTTCCCGCACGCCGAAGCGAATGACGCCGCGGTTAGGCGAGATCCTAAGGAATACATGGTCGCCGACAGCAAATTCTAAGGGACGCCGATGAGCATCGGCCTAATGGCGCTGGCGGTCCTGGGCAACTCGGAGGTGATCTCTGACCTTCCTGACCACTTCAACCGTCTGGGAAATCAATTCGGGTCCGAGCATCTGCCTCTCCCCGACATCGTCCCATGCTAGCAGGGATCTGCACTTCCTGCCATAAAGAGCCTCGAAAGGTGCCATCTGGATACTGGCCTGATACCTGTTGTTGTACGAAAATTCCACCAGGTGCAGATGATTCTTCTATGGACCACCGAAGTCAAGGGTACAGGATCTCAACATATCTTTAAGGGTCTAGATTGTGCGCTCTGATTGACCGTCCGTCTGCGGGTGATAAGCTGAGCTGAATTGAAGGCGAGTCCCCAAACTCTTCTGCAAGCTGCGCCAAAAGTGCGATGTGAATCTTGAATCCCTGTCCGAGGTGATGCTGACTGGCACACCGTGAAGCCTGACGATCTGCCTGAGATACATCTCTGCTAACTGCGCCGTCGATTGCCCAACTCTGAATGGGAGAAAGTGGGCCACCTTGGTAAGCCTGTCCATAATGACCCAAATAGCATCTCTGTCGGCCGGAGTTCTGGGCAATCCGGTCACGAAATCCATGGTTATATGTTCCCATTTCCATTCTGGAATCGGTAAGGGTTGAAGAAGTCCAGCGGACCTCTGATGTTCAGCTTTAATCTGTTGGCAAACCAAACACCGAGAGACAAACCGGGCTATCTTTCTCTTCATGCCATTCCACCAGAAATGCTGACGAATATCACGGTACATCTTGGTACACCCGGATGAATAGAATACTGTGAATTGTGGGCTTCTGCCATGACTTTCTGTCAGATATCTCCACTGGGTACACAAAGACGAGTGCCGTGCCGAAGTATACCGTCTTCATGGATACATAACTCTGGCCTTCTTCCTGCTTCACACTCTGCTCTGAGTCGCTGGATCTTGGAATCCGTTGACTGCGCCACCCGGATTCTCTCAACTATGCTGGACTGAACCTGCAGGCTGGCCATCAATGCCACGCTGGTTGGAAGAACCACTTCAATTCCCATCTTCTGAAGATCTGCCAATAATTCTGGTTGCGCCGTCAGGAAATAAACTCCGGCTCTCCTACTCAATGCATCTGCTACAACGTTGGCCTTCCCGGAATGATACTGCAAATCCATATCATAGTCCACTAGTAGCTCGAGCCATCTTCTCTGCCGCATATTAAGGTCCTTCTGGGTAAAAACATACTTCAGGCTCTTATGATCAGTAAAGATCTCCACTCTATCTCCGTACAAGTAGTGTCTCCACAACTTCAAAGCAAACACTACCGCCACCAATTCCAAGTCGTGGGTCGGGTAATTCTTCTCATGATAACGTAGTTGACGTGACGCATAAGATATTACCTTCCCATGCTGCATCAAAATACACCCCAATCCTCTGCCTGAAGCATCGCAATAAACTGTGAATCCTCCGGTCCCATCTGGAAGGGTGAGAATGGGAGCCGTTATCAAACCTTGCTTTAACTTCTCAAATGATTCCTGACACTCTGCTGTCCAAACAAATGGCACATCCTTGCGGGTCAACTGGGTCATCGGCGCTGAAATCCTTACGAAATCTGAAATGAACCGCCGGTAGTAGCCGACCAATCCAAGGAAGCTGTGAACCTCTGCCACTGAGCTGGGTACCGGCTATGACTCGATAGCCACAATCTTCTGGGGATCCACTTCCACTCCTCCTCGGGTAATGATGTGATCCAAGTATGATATGCGATCGAGCCAGAACTCGTATTTACTGAACTTGGCGTACAACTGATGCTCCCTAAGCGTCTGGAGGACGACTCTGAGATGCTGCTCATGCTCTGCTTTACTCTTGCTGTAGACCAGGATGTCATCTAGGAACACGATCACAAATTGATCCAAGTAAGGCATGAAAATGCGATTCATGAGGTCCATGAATACGGCCGACGTATTGGTCGCTCCAAAGGGCATAACAAGGAACTCCCAATGCCCATACCTTGATCTGAATGCTATCTTCGGGATGTCCTGCTCTCTGACTCTGATCTGGTGGTATCCCGACCGCAAGTCGATCTTCGAGAACACTGAAGCCCCTCTGAGCTGATCAAACAAGTCATCTATCCTCGGAAGAGGGTATCTATTCTTGATTGTCACCGAATTCAAGGTACGATAATCAACACATAGCCTCGACGTACCATCCTTCTTTTTCACAAGAAGCATCGGGGCTCCCCAAGGCGATCCACTTGTACGGATGAATCCTTTGGTCCTCAGTTCTTCAATCATCTTGTATAAAATTTCCAACTCTGAAGGCGCCATCCTGTAGACTCGCTCTGATACTGGTGCTGTCCTGGGAATCAAGTTTATAGTGAACTCAATCTCCCGCTCCGGCGGCATCCCTGGAAGCTCCTCTAGAAAGACATCTGAAAACTCTTCAACTATCCGGGGTAACTGTACTGCTGCTACTGCCATCCGCAATGCTGGGGAAGATGGCTCCACTGCGCCTCTGGAAAATGAAAACTCTGGCTCACCGGGGATACTAAAGATAACTCTGCCAATATAGCAGTCTATCCTAGCATACTGGTTCCTCAACCAATCCATGCCTAGGACTACATCATAGTCTGCCATAGGAAACTCTATGAATCTAGCGGGGAACTCCCTACCGCTAACTACGATCCGACACGAAGAAAACATACGATCTACTCCCACAAGGCCATTACCAGTAAGTATATTGAGCCTCACTGATAATGACTCGGGCTCCAATCCTATCCGTGTCGCAAATCGTACAGACATAAATGAATGCGATGCACCAGAATCAAATAATACAGACGCTGGAGAGGAGTTAACGAGAATAGTACTTGCCACAACCTCACCTGGTGCAACTTCTTCTTCCATAGCCATCATCATGGCCTGACCTTGTCCTCTGGCTGCTGGTTCCCTCTGTTGGAAACCTCTCTGCCTATTCTGGGTCTGAGCTTGGGCTTATGCATACTGCTGGGGGTGCTGTTGCTGGAATGCCTGAGACTGAGGCGGCAAGGGCCTCGAAGACTGATACTGCTGCTGCTGAACTGGTGTTGGGGCCGGTCCTCTCACCGAAGAGCTAGAAGGGTTGGATGCTGATGAACCACCCCTATTCGGGCAAGCCCCTATCCTATGATCTGCTGCTCCACAAGCCAGGCACAATCCTTGCGCCCTACGATAATCTGCCACCATATGCCCTGGCTTCCCGCAATGAGAACATCCCATCGCGGAAGTCTGCTTCTGTTTCTGCTGCTGCGGGTACGTCGGGGTCGAATGCTGAACCGACGTTACTGAGGCCGCCCGCCTCGGAGTTCCAATTGTCAATCTCCTAGCTGCCGGGACTGGAGCTGATGATTGGTGCATCTGACTGTGGACCGCTTCCTACCTCCGGTCCTATCCACGATCCTCTGGGAGGTGTACTCATGCCTCCTAGCTGCTCTCAAGACTGCGTCGAACGTTTGGTGCTCGAACTGCTCAACCGCCAACAAGATCTCTAAATGCAGCCCCTGCTGGAATCGCTGGGCCCTATCAAACTCGGTCACCACCAAGGTGGGGGCAAACCTACTGAGTCTAGAAAACTCTGATGCATAACTATCGACAGTCCTGCCTCCTTGCTTCAAGTTGGTAAATCTGGTCTGCAGGTCGTACCGAGCCACAGCATCGAAATACTTCGTCTGGAATCTCTCTCTAAATACTGCCCAAGCAATGGGTGCCACTAATCCCATGGCTTGCACCGCCCACCAACTACGAGCCAAGTCCAACAACTGCAGGCGTACCACCGCCACCTTCTCATTCTCGGGTGTCCTAGCTGCTTCCAGAATCACCTCGGTATCCTAAAGCCATGCATCCGCGGCAATCGCATCCTCGCTGTCGTCGAAGAAAGGAGGGTTCAATCGCTTGAAGCTGTTGGCCGCCTGGTTTCCTGGATGTCCACCTCGGGTCAAAGCATCTTGAACTGTCTGGTATAGGGCGTCGCTTCGACGATCCTGGGAAGCTATCAAGGTTCTGATGAGGCCTACTAAGGTACCATCATCTGGCTCTGCGAGCTGGACGGGCCGAACTGGTGACTCTCCTCCAGTAGGTATCACTCTGAAGGCGACTCCGGAATGCTGGACTTGATCTCCAGGTTGCTGCTGGTCCACGGGAGGTGCTCCTCCTTGCTGATTGGCAGGGTCAGGTACAGTACCACTGAGGAAGACGACACAGGGAAAACAATAAGGAAGGACCAGGACAGATCAACGGTACAAGCATGTAATCAGGGCAAGAATTTTAAGGATTTGAAAATACGGGCGGAGATCAAGGGCGAATACTGATTGAGACATCTATTCGGTAAACCCTCACATTTCTTGATTGATAAGACCTGCATGGGCCACCACTTAAACCGTGTCACGCCCCAGAACCAGAATACTGGAGAGTGGGGGCAGACATAGCCAGCTACGTATATTGAAATGGAAACCACCTCGATATACGGTCATGGCTGTCTAAAAATATGAGGGTTTACTACAAGCCAACAATCTCTTATGGTCATGAACAAGCCAAATATCTCAATCACAAGCAAGTAAGTAAGGTCCCAAGATGTATGATCATTAAATATACAATAATAAGGCGTCCCAAATATTACATATTCAGCTGATCATGAAGCTAGTCGTACAAAATGTTAGGACTAGCAAGAGTTAAGTCATACATGATCAACCCTAGGATTTGTTAATCATGTTTACAGCCCGTAGGCAGACAGTAAGTAAAAGTGCATCGAGCTAACAGGTGCTCGTCGGCTAAATGCCTCAAAAGAATAACTTTACAATAGAGTGAGCGAAACAAAATAGAAACCCACTCGTAGCCCGAGTTCCTTCTAGTCGCCACCATCGAGCTGGAGGTTCGGAAGATCCTCGGAAGCTGCTCCGAAATCTGGCCACACAAAACCAGCTGGGACAACCCCAGAAAGAGCAAGTGCCACAAGGGGGCCACGAAATAAGAACAAAAGCCAACAATCAGCACAAGAAAAATATAATATTAAAACTAGAACTTACGAAAACATGACAGGATGATATACGACGAGATAACCATAGAACTATTCCGATAGCCAGGTTACAACCCGTAAACCAAACAAGGACCGGGGTTGTAACCCTTCGTCTGAACAGAACTTGGTCTCCTACCATTTATCGGCAAGATAATAATGCAAGAAATCAAGACAAGGAGCAATCTTGTACTGGATCAAGACATGGCTAGACTGGTTATACCTCATTCAATCAATCACGGCCAAGCAGATACTACGGCTTACTACTTTAACTAACTAGGGTTATCACAGGCCTAATTACTAACAAGATGCAGTGAGATTGTTCCACAGCCACAAGCCCTGCAGACTATCCAGGTTACCCAGGTCGAAAATTAGGGGTTGAATTCAGGTGGGTACATCGTCCGGGAGACAAATGTACCCTTAGGTGACTTAGAGGGTGCAACACGCGACGATGTGCTGGAAATGTGCCCTACTCGACGGCAGGCTACAGATCCCAAGAGCGCCCAGGTAATGGGATTGCCTGTAGCTGTGTCATCTCTTCATGACTACTGTGTTATTCTAGTTATTAACCTGAATCCATTTTAGTAGGTACTCCTGACCGTGGTACTCAGGAGTCCCATCCTAGACATGATGCAAGACAGGACAAGTGGATTTAACAAGCAAGCAAGAAAGAATTACCCACGGTGTCAAGGCAAGTCAAGTTAAGCTAGCCGTCGCAACAGCATTAAGATAAATCATGTCAGGGTACTTGTCAGGAGTGCGCCACGACGGCCACTATCATGTCAGGTTGGTCATGTCAGGAGTGCACCACTACGGGTTACTGTCGTGTTATGCTAGTTCCTTGCCATACCATGCTATGTACAATAGTCATTCAAAACATATTAAGTAAAATCAAGTTCATGACAAAAGGCGTAAGGATATAAAATGGGCGTAAAATATCTAATAAAATGTCAATATACAGGGCTATAGAAGAGCCAAGCTTAAGAAATAAAACCAAAACTCCAAGAGCCAAAGGGTTAAGCAAGGGGTCAGGGGAGCAGCGTACGCACAAGGGCACGCACGCAGGGGAGCTGCGTACGCAAAAAAGTCACGCACGCAGGGGAGCTGCGTACGCGAAAAAGTCACGCACGCAGGGGAGCTGCGTACGTGAAAAGTCACGCAAGCAGAGAGCTGCGTATGTAAAAAGTCACGCATGCCAGAGAACTGCGTACATGAAAAGTCACGCAAGCAGAGAGCTGCGTACATGAAAAGTCACGCAAGCAGAGAGCTGCGTACGTGAAAAGTTACGCACGCAAGAGAGCAGCGTATGTAAAAAGTCACGCACGCCAGAGAGCTGCGTACATGAAAAGTCACACAAGCAGAGAGCTGCGTACATGAAAAGTCACGCAAGCAGAGAGCTGCGTACGTGAAAAGTCACGCACGCAAGAGAGCAGCGTACGCGAAAAGTCATGCACGCCAGAGAGCTGCGTACATAAAAAGTCACGCAAGCAGAGAGCTGCGTACATGAAAAGTCACGCAAGCAGAGAGCTGCGTACGTGAAAAGTCACGCACGCAAGAGAGAAGCGTACGTAAAAAGTCACGCAAGCAGAGAGCTGCGTACGCGTAAAAACACGCACGCAGGGTCTGGGTCTTCTTCTCCATGGCTGAGAAGAAGCTCCAATGGCTCCCAAAACTTCAAGTCATCATAACTTGGTCATCCGAACTCCAAATCCAGATTTCCAAAGTTCTAACCAGGGTGGAATTGAACTCTCTTCCACATGGAAGCATCAAAACCCATAAAAATCCAACTTAAATAGATCAAAACCGAAAATAGGAAAAACCTAGATCTAGAAAAATGGAGATTCCAAATCACAAAATGCTAAGTTCTAATGTTGATCACCATGTCCTAAACTAGCAATTGGACAAATAAAAGAGGGTTCTCATGTGGTGGCAAGGTGCACTTGCCTATGGGTGGGTGTTGTATGGAGGAAGGAGAAGAGTGTTGTGTAGAGGAAGGAGAAGAAGAAATTAATGGAGGATTATGAGGAGAGAGAAAAAGTTGGTGGAGTTTTAAAGAGGGTGGGATGTGGTGTGTTGAGGGGGGAGTATAGGCTAAGGTGTTCCAATACCAATTAAACCAAACCAAACCAACCCAATCCAATTAAAACCGAGCCATGACAAAACCGAAAATATGAGAAATACCGAAATTCCACAAGTTGAGAAAAATAAAAATACATGCCAAAATCCAGATACGAGTATAAATACGAAATACGGAAAATGAGGGTGACAGTATTGGACCATGTTATAATTCAATTGACTTATTTATTTGAGCAATATTTATTCCGTTTATATGGCATGATATTATGTGTCTTGTTACGTCCCTCTGAGGACCTGGTTATCTCTCCAGGTGTGTGCTATTGTCTTTCGCAGGTGTTCTAGCTCTAGCCGTGATCATCTTCTTCGAAGATGATTGCATTTGGATTGTCTTCGCTTCGCTTGCCACTCAGTTTATTTTCTATGTACTTTTTCTTATTTTATTGGTAGTGGATTTATCTCCGCCCAATATATTGTATCAAGACAAATTCATTCTCATTATAATATCTTTTCATTTATTTTGTGTGGATGAGATTAGTATGGTTCTACTACATTTTACAGCTTATGTATTCGTACGAGGTTTCCATATATTGGAGTATACTTCGTATGTATACAGCTGGCATGTCTATATACCTAGTCCTACGTATTTTGGGACTAGGGCATTACAAAAGCTGAGCTACGCCGCGCCAAGAGTGGACTACGCCAGGTCCACGAGTGCGACGGAGGGACGATGCTGGACTACGCCGAGGGGGGGTCGGCTCCCAAGGATGTAGCATGGTTCGAAGGGGGCATGGGGCCTCCAGAGGCCTACCCCCTAGACTGCGCCTGGGCCACGTGGGCTTGGAAGGAGGGATGGACTGGACTACGTGAGTCAGTGGCGCACCTCCCAAGAAGGGAGCGGTGCCCGAGGGAGGCGACTCCGGTACGACGGCTCCTGGGTGCTAAGCCGGGAAGGCGACTCCGGAGAGGAAGCGGAGGATCCGACCGAGATCGTAGTCGGAGGGGACACTGAGGGGGCGGAGGAACCGGCCGAGACCACTGGAGGAGAGGGACCGGTAGGTTGAGGAGGGGGAGGAGATCGGAAGGGGGTGAGAGCGGAAGGGGGTGGTGGAGGGGCAAGACGGATGGCCGGGGGAGAGGGAGGAGCGAAGAATAGGGAAGGAAGAACCTGACCGGACTGGAGTCCGAGGAAGGCTAGGAGGTCCGGCGGAGGCGAGGCCATGGAGAGAGGGAGGGGATGGAGGGACCCGACCGGCGGCTCGGCCACCGACGGGGAGCGGCAACGAGGGCCTAGCAGGGGCGATCGCCCCCAGGCGAACACGGGTGGAGGGGGGAGCTCAGAGGAAACATTTTCTTTATATTCCATATATATATATATATTTTCCATATATATATATATATATATATATATATATATATATATATTGTATATTATATATATATATATATATATATATATATATATATATATATATATATATATATATATATATATATATATATATATATATATATATATATATATATATATATATATATACACACAAATTCTCTCTCTCTTATTATTTTTTACTACTTTATATAGCCTACAGAACCATGTTTCGGGGTAAGCCTACAATAACTATGTGATAACTATAATTTAAATGTCTTTATAATCTAATAGAATCCTAAATTTAATAACAAAAAAATCATAAGTAAATATGGAAGATCCACATATAGTCCTCCATCAATCTCCTTGGCTTACCTCCTTGTGAATAATGTAAGTGTGAAGTTCAAAAAATATGTTCCTACTAATGCGATCCATATCAGCAACATGGAGGCTACTACTTCGGTAACCTAGTCAATATGGAGGCTCCTATTGTGACACTGGTAGTCATGGAGGTAAAATTAGTGTTGGTACTCCTAGCATGGTGGCGTTGACTTGATATTACCTTAAAAAGTCATCCATGAAGGTCATTATTTCAAAGCCACACATGTTGTCAATCATGACATCAATGATGAGTAAATAAAATTTGTTCTAAAGTCAAGCTGCATTGAGATTCCAAAAGTCGATGCAGATCCTAATCTTTCCATTCTTTTTTAGCACGAGGACAATGTTAGCAATGTAATATGGGTGTTACTTTTCTCGAATGAAGCCACATTCAATGAGTTTATGCACTTCAGTTTCTATTGCCTCCATGATGCCAAGATAAAATCGTCATTGTTGTTATTTAACCGATCTGACATCCATCTTGATGTTGAGACAATGCATGGCCACTTGAGGATCAAGACCAGACATGTATTTGAAGTTCCAAACGAAGACATCTATATATTCTCATATAAAAGATATAAGGTGGCCATGATGGTAAGATCTTGCTGATGAAGACATGCTTTGGGTGATTTTCATCACCGCGTCAACCTGGGCTACCTCGTCTCCGGTCGAAAAACATCATCCATTAGAAATTAAGCTATTAAGCCCATGAGTGATGTTGCATCCTCGTTGGTGTATTTATCTATATGATTGATTGAAATCATTCTAACATATAGGCTTTTGAAGATAGCTCCCATACTAACATATGACCCCCATTCAGATGAATCTGAAGAATGTGATGTCAATGATTCCTTCGTCGGTAATTCAGGTACGAACAGAGGGATGACGTATTCTAAACCCATGTGTCCGATCATAATAGTTATATGGCTTTCCTTTCGACAGGAAGGGTCATAATGGAACACGACGCCCTTTGCCTAAGTTCAAACCTTCTGCATAGAGTAGGTTATACCCTATTTTCTTTACATAGTACGTTGACCATTCATAATGAAAGAATAATAGAGGCTTCGGATCATCATAGGAGTCCATTATGGATGTAGGAACCCGAGGACACTTTTCTACCAAATATATGAGAGATTGACCTATTTTGGTTACTTGTACCACAAAGAGCAATCTTGATTTTTGTTCTGTATTCCTACTTTGAAAGCTAAGGATACATGCATGTCCAATGTAGGTGTTGCATATAGTGTCAATGTTTGAGAGTGTGTCGATGGAATCAAGTTCGTCATCAAAACACAAAAGATAATTAAAATCGACATTGTCATTAAGCACCCATTTGCTTGTATCGTCGCTAGTGTCATTACTACAATCTAGATTAAGATCTTCTAGGTACATTACAAGAGGCATCGTATCAGAGGTGGTCGTGTTGTCCTCCCACTACAACAAATAGGATATACAATAGCAGTTTATCTATAGCGTTCAAGCCTCCCTGCTATAGAATGTCATCAGCAATAGCGTTTCTTCCACAATGCTATTAAAATAGAATACAATAGCAGTTTATCTATAGCGTTCGAGCCTCCCTGCTATTATAATATAATCATCCATAGCGTTCATATTGAAGTGCTATTAAACGTTCATACAATAGCAGTTTATCTATAGCGTTGAAGCCTCCCTGCTATTAGAATGTCATTATCAATAGCGTTCATTATGCAGTGTTGTTAACAGAACTTTATATAGCGTGTTATGAACGCTGTTAAAGGTATAGTTTTTTTTTTTTTCTGAACGTTGCTATGCCCATATGTCTAGGGGTGAGCATTATTCGGTTTTTGGACCGAAATTCGAATCGAACCTAACCGAATAAGAGATTCGGTTCGTTTTGAAAAAAATTCGGTTCGGTTTCGGTCTCAAAAATACTAAATTTTTTTATTCGGTTTTAGAAATTTTATCTAAAATTCCTCTTCCTGGTAAACCGAATAAAAAAATTTAGTAATATATATACGACATATATCTTTGTATATTTAGTTACTATATATATTGACAAAAAACATTATAAATAAACTGAAATATTGGTTAAACAAATAACTGAAAATCGAATAGATTTATTCCGTTTGGTTTGGTTCGGTACGGAATATTTCGGTTGGTTTCAATTTTTGTTATTCGATTTTCGGTCGAATTCGGTTCGTCGTAATTTTGTAATTCGGTATTTGGTTGCTAATTCATCGTAATTTTGTAATTCGGTTCGTCGTAATTTTGTCGCTGGTTTGTTGATAAATTTTTGAATTTTTTTAAAAACTGATATTTTTGGTTGCTAGGGAGTTGGAAGAATCTTTATATTAGTGTCAACATACTAGCCACTAAAATTTCAGTCGCTTCCAAAACCTAATTCAGCCTAACACTAAAAAATCCTTCCCCCTAAAACTCAAAACCTAACCTCATTTCCCTCGGTTTCAATTTCTTTCTCCAAACCCTTCCCCCCTCTCCCCCCCCAAACCTAAACTAATTTCTCTCGATCCTCCTGCTCCTGCAGACCCCGGCCGCCCACATTCGACCCTCCTCCTCCTCCAGACCCCGGCCGCCGCCGCGTCCTCTGCTTAGAGCCCCGACGACAGGCGTAGCATCTCCAGACCCGTCGCCGTTGCCGTCGCCGCCTTCTCTGCTCAGAGGCGTCGCCTCCTAGCCCTCTTCTTCCTCCTCCTCCTCCTCCTCTGCCTCTTAACGACCCCCCCCCCCCCCTAAAACCAAAAAGCTAGGGTTCCTTTCCAAATTTCTTCGGTCGCTCTGTCACAAAATTTTCCTTTACAAAATTCTCTCCTCTACTCTTTCTCCAAATCCTTAAAACCCAAAAATTAGGGTTCTCCTCCAGTCTCTCTAACCGTTCATCTCCTCCAGTCTCTCTAACCGCTCATCTCCTTCAGTCTCGAGTTCTCCTCCATTCTCTCGAGTTCTTCTCCATTTTTTGAGCGGTTGGAACTCATCTTCCTTCATCTCACCGCCAACCATTGTAAGTTTTGTTTCTTTTTGTTTTATTTTGTTTTTTCCCTCTTTTTCTACTGCTCTTTTTCTTAGCAATTTTTCTATGTTTAAAATTTTCATGGATTTGAAAGGGGAAGCAGAAATTCTTGGATTTCTTCCTAGCAATTTCTGGATTAGAAAAATTGGGGAAGAAATTTTGAAGGGTTCCTCTATGTATGTGTTTCTTTATCAGGGGGTTAACCCGTAGCAAGTTAAGGGTTCCTCTATGTATGTGGTTTTTTTAGGGTTATATGGAACAATTTAAGGGATCAACATTGCAAACTTTATATGTTCATAGCATGTTATTATCTTTCTATTTCAACTTTAGGATAAATGAATGAAGGGAAAAGGTGATTCCAAAGCTTTTAGGATAAATGGCTTAATGTTAGTCTGTGTCTTGAAGTTTACTATGGCTGAACTTGGAATCAAATGTTTATTCATGAGTTATGTGGTTCGAAATCCCTTGTGCATTAGTCTATTACATTAAAGTTTACTGTCTTTTTTATTGTGAAGCATGTGCATTTATTCCTGAGTGCCTAAAATTAGGCTTAGTTTGTTTCTGTTTTAAGGCCTTTCTGTTGTCATCCTGATTCAAGTATGCTAGTTATATTGGCAATTCTTGAACTGGATTTGATACTCCTTACCTGTGGAACCCAACCATTGAAAGACATCTCCTTGTTGCTGTTATATAATCTTTTCTGTTGTCGTCCCGATTGAGGTTTCTGTTATCTTTTTGCGGCTTTTGAATCACTTTATTTGAACTACAACTCGTCTCTAAAATAGCTTTTTTTTGTTGTGTATTGTCTGGTCTTTTAGAGTGATACTGGTATTATTGGACTAGTATACAGTTTTGTTAAGTTGAGTTCAGTATGCAGTGTTTTATACTACATTTTAGTGTCAATAGCAGATTTTTATAATAGCCCCTTAATAACAGTAGTGCTTTGATTGCTTACCAGTACTATAGCATTGATTTTTGTTCTATGTTATATTTTACTCATTCTTTTCTGAACCTTTGAGTTACATATAACAAAGTACCTATGACTTGTTCTATGTTATATATTTATATTGTTCAAAAGTCTTAATAACTTATAATTTAGGATGAAAGATCTCTAATAATAATTTTGACCACAAAGTGGAACCTGACAAGGTATCTGTATCTCTTGTTGCAATGGATTACAATTAATGTATATAGGAATCCAAATAGATGACCTATACATTTTTACATGGATTATGTTTTACGCTACAGACTGCCCAGAGTAGTCAGGTGCTGAGTTTCCTATACAGTATCATTTAGTAGATGCTTGAGCTTCTTTAAATATATTGTTTGCATTGCAATGGAGTGATGTAGAATATTATACAACGTGAAGTTACTGTGTAGTGTCTCACCATTGCTTTGCACATAGGAGCCCAAACTATTATCTTTCACATGATGTGCATAGTCTTTTATTTTACTCTACTTGCACATAATCCTTCACATAATCCTTCTTGATATATGAATATGGTTATAAATATTTTATGTGTGCATATATATATATATATATATATATATATATATATATATATATATATATATATATATATATATATATATATATATATATATATATATATATATATATATATATATATATATATATGCACACATAACATATGCACACAATATATATATATATTTTTTTTTTCACACAATATATATATATATATATATATATATATATATATATATATATATATATATATATATATATATATATATATATATGACTTCTATGCTTAAAAAAAAATGACTTCTGTGCTTGAGTTGTCTCCAAATAGATTGTGGAGCTGCACTCCAGTGAAGGACCCTACATTATTTTATCTACATCCTTCTTGAGTACTTTCCAAAAATCTTGTTTGGACTCCAATGATTTGGTTTAAAGTACCGCATGATTGTTACTTACTTTATGTATTAGCATGTTCAACCATCAAACTTGCACATAATAATCACAACCATTATCTACTACCATAGTGTGTGTACATATATTGTTACTTTTCTTCTTACCCTATTTGCACAGAGTTATTCTTGGAATCTGGCTCTGGTTTTCAATATTTTATCTATACATAACAAAGTTCCGTCCTGTGTCCAAGTCTTCAACTTAATTTACAAAATCACATTCCAGTGAAGTGGTCTACATCCTACATCATGAGCTACTACAGTGATGTGTGATTTCTTTATTTGAAGCTTTTTTGCTCTTTATTCTGGTGGATATTTCGATGAGTTATTCTTTGCTACTCAATTAATTCTCTCCTAATAGTTGCAGTAATTGGTTAGTGGGGAGTTTATATTGTTCTTAGATGATTTTGGTGAGTTTTGAATTGATAAATAGAAATAATGGTGCTTAATATACTTTAGGATGCTAGAGGACTTTGGGAGACATTTATTAATAAGATAACAGATTGGTGATCCTATTTTTGAAAGTTAAATATGCTCACGGATGTCTAATTAAGGAGAGTATCTCAAAGATCTTTGCCTATGGATCCATCCTCTTTATACGGCCAGGGAATTGTACAGGGGCAATCTGTACTAGGTGTTGCTGGTATGTAATAATATTCAATGAGTGAAACTAGTTTCTCACTCCTCACCTATGTATTTCCCTGAATAAATGAAGCAATTACAAGAATAAAAAGTTAAGATAGGATCATGTCTCACATAGTAGTCACGTATGCCATGCATGCCAGATATTAACATTTTAAGGTCTGAAATAGTTTATCAGCAATATTAACTAGTTACCTAATTTTACATTTGCATTTGAAGTGCAGCCATATTAACCAGAACGAAAAGCATGGTGTTTCATTACCACCACCATCATCCAAGCCTTTTGCCCATTTGTTACAGGGTTGGAGCAAGTAATTGGGCTCCGTGACTAGATTGGCCATATATGTCTGGTGGTCAACCTAAATTCATGCCTCCATGAGTCAATTGTAGCTTCGTGAATGCATTGTCATAAAAAGTCGCAGTCCCCAGTTCCTGGCCTAACCTTGTATTTGTAGTTTAGGCTCATGCAACTAAGGGCAAAGAGCAATCCTCCAACTTTAGGAGGAAAAAATCTGCCCAAGTTGGAAAATAACCAGATGTAATGTAGGGAACTTGTCTATTCGTGGTGGTGCACTATTTGGACGAAACAACATAGTTGAGACACATTCTTGAACTCAAGTAACTATAGCTGTCAAGCTTTATTGAGCTTTTAAACGGTCTTGTAAAACCAAACAATCCAAAGCCAATTAAAGGCAGCAGGTATCTGCTGACTGTTAGTGAGAAGTTTCTGTTCTCTCAGTTGCAGTTCAAGCCTTATTTTTATACCGGATATTTCAAACCTTTCCTCTCTGCAGTTTCCTGTGATGTTTGCTTGTACTTTACAGTTTGCCTAAGTATGGTTACCACTTGATTTAATTTTCTGTATCTTGGCTTCCAAAAGTGTGGTCATTTAAATACCGAGGTTTAAGAACTCAGGGTACTAGAGTTCCTAGATCATAAGTCATAGCAAGATTTAATGGTCTCGATCTTGATAAAAGGATCATATAAAATCTACAACAACAACAACAACAAAGCCTTTATCCCAAATTTTTGTGTCAGCTGTCTTTTGAATCCTTCTTCTCCCATTCAGCTCTGTTAAGGGCCATGTCCTTGGTAACCCCAACGGAAACCACTTTTAAAACTTCAATCCATGTTCGTTTAGGCATGTCAGTTGAAACCGGCATTTAAGTTCAAGTGTGTAGTAGTTTAAGCATGTATGTTGAAACCGTGGTTACCTGAATTCAACATATAGGTTGGTTGCATTGTGCTATCCACTAGCCCGTAATCTAGAACATGGAACACTGGCCAATTTGGGCGTGTAAATCTATGTTCCAACAGGCAAAAACACCGTACACTTGGGTTTCTATCTAACTTTTAAAGGGAAGATGTCGTTTTATTTTGTTATTTTTTGTAGAAGTTTTTAGAGTCATAAGATTTGCTACTTCCTTTTGAAAAGACATTAGTTGTAGGGTTGCTTAGAACTTGTGAATTTTTTTCAGTGTTAAATTTTTTGATTATGCTAAATTATGGTACTTGAAATTTTAGATATACATTATATATTATATTACATTATTTTTTTCACGTTGCGGATAAATGTATTGCATTCTAAAGAAGCGTAACCTCTACATATTTCATCTGAATGGATGATGTATAGATGGGATCATTTTATTTGACCTATTTTTGTTCATTTCTATAGGAATAAACCAAGGTGGAATGCCCTTGAAAGGCTGGCCTTTGACGGTGCGTTGTCTAGTTAAACCTACCTTTTAATCATGTTTGGTCTTTCCTCAACTATCTGGGTTCTCCTGTAAGGCAAAACTTTACCTTTACTTTTCTCTTCATCTTTTACAGGGAAGTATTGATCAATTGCGCTCAAGTTTAAGCCCACAAGTCCAGAAGCCTCTTGGATCCCCTGGAAATACATTTCAGCTAATGACGCCACATCAACAGCAACAAATATTAGCTCGGGCCCATGCCCAAGCCCAAGTCCAAGGCAGCCTTGGTAATCCATGTGGGTATGGAGAGATGGATCTTCAAAGGGTTAGGGCCTTGCCTAGGGGTGGTTTGAGCGGGAAAGATGGCCAACCCTCTGGAAATGATGGATCAATAGGCTCCCCTGTGCAATCAGCTTCACCAGTAATCAGAGAGGACCAAACTGAGTATAACATGAAGGTTTGTTCTCTTTGACATTTAGATGTAGATCCTTTAGAATCTTCATAGGAGCATGAGACTTTTAGTCAAATTTGTCTTTATAGCATGAGGCATAACAGTGTATATATATATATATATATATATATATATATATATATATATATATATATATATATATATATATATATAAAATCCCTTGTCAGAAGATAATGATAACCGGGCATATACACCTAATTGAACCAATATAGTGATTGGAAATAAATTCTTCCATACTTGAAAGTTATATATTTTTTTAAAATATAAATGCTGCTACAAAACTTGATCTGTAACTGTTAGAAAACCACCAAAATCATCGAAATTGAAGCTTTGTTGAGGACTAAAACTGTTTTTAAACTTGGCATATCCAAAATTGGTAAATAGGAATTGGTCTGTTTATATTCAGATTTAACGACGGATGCTCTGACGGATAAAAACTGTCGTATATCATGATTTACGACGGTTTTCGTCTGTCAAAAAATGTATATTTTGGCATAGTGATACTTGTGTAGTTTGTCTTTCTGCTCTCATGTTTCAAATGTGGTATTGCACAGGTCTCAAAGCCCGGTTCTTTGAAGGTTGAGAGACTTATGAAAATAGAGACATATTCACATGTGATGCATATCATCTCCACGGTTAGGCTCTTATCTATTCCTTCCATAAAATGGATTTATAAATTGGAGAAATGTTTAATTAAGTTACTCATGAAAGTATTAATTTCTAGGTAAATGAATGTAGAGTTGCATACCAGTAAGCCAATTGCAAATGTATACAAGTAAATTGGTCTACTTGGTATCTATAGTGAATCTCCCTGCTTTAAAAGTTAATTTAATACTTGGCACCATTTGATGTGGTATCTTCAAAATAACTACAACTTTTACATAAAGTTTATGTTTCTCATTTCTTTATTGTTCATCATTAAAATAGGGAAGTGGCACCAACCAGAAATCCTATAAGAGTTACAACATTTTACAGTTCCTCAAAACTTGATGCAAAATTCTCTCTGACATGAAATATGAGAATGTTGACTTCTGTAGGTTAGTGGAGAGTTGTTTGATCATTTCACATGGTGGGATGATATGTGTGCTGCATTTCCTGTCCGAACAGACATCGAAGCTCTAAAGGTCAGATTATTTAACATGAATATCATGGTTACTTTTAGTATTCTAAAATGATCGCAATGTATGAACTCTTGTACTTCACTGACTCTATAATATGTGGTATTGAGAAGTTAAATCCATCATTGCAGTTTCAATATAGTATTATATGAATTTTTTTGGTGATAGAATTTTGAGTTGATTGGTGGGGAGATAAAAGCTATATAGATAAGGAAAAAATGCACGCACTCAGTTGGAAGTTATTAATCCTTTCAAGCTTTCAGTCAAAAAACGAGAAGAAGAGTTGAGAACACTTACAATTACAACAGAATATATAAACACATAAGACTCAATTAGTGCACTGGTAAGGCATCACTTTTCCTTTCCCAATAATTTACTTTTTATCAATTGTCTGGATCGGCTCGAGATGGTTTTTTTCTTTACACTAATGAGTTACCCCCTATTTTTGTGTAGGTTGGATGAAGGAAGAGGATGCTTTCTGAGGAGTTTTGGTTGTTGATAGGCTCGAAGGGAGCTAAATGTTAGATAGTCAACATTTTGGGATAAATGTAGTTGACTACACTGTTAATGTTTAATTTTTGGACATATGTTTGGTACTGCTTCGTTGTTCTACATGTATTAGACAGTATACTACTTCGTTGTTCTACATATATTAGACAGTGAAATTAATAAATTTACTTATGTTCAGAATTCATTCTGTGATTGATTCACATTTAAATTTTTGAATACCTGCATTTTGTGTAACTGTGACATTATCTGCAATAGTATTCTGATGTGCTGCATTCTGCAAATTTTCGAATACAGAATTTTGACTCTGCAATAGCATTCTGACATGCTATTGTTGTACATATAATAACAAGAAAGAAATGCTATAAAAAGCAGATATATATTGAAACGCTATTAACAAACAATAACATACAGGAACGCAATTAAAAATAAACAGCGTTCAGGAACGCCATAACACATTTATAGCGTTAACAAATGTTATTAATGAACTATAGCGTTCGCAAAGGGCTATGTAAACTATATAGCGTTTGTAAGTGCTATAACATGTCTATAGCGTTCATGAACGCTACAATATATTAATAGCGTTCATGAATGCTATTAAAGTTCTATAGCGTTCCTAATTGCTATAACGATCATATAGCGTTTCCAAACGCTATACATTGTCTATAGCGTCAATGAACGCTATAATCCATGAATAGCGTTCGTGAACGCTATAACTTTATAGCATTCTTGTACATGGGGTTATTATAGCGTGGGCATATATAGCGGACGAAATATGCTATAATATGCATTCTACAGCGTTCAGCGTACGCTATCATATCCCATATCTGTTGTAGTGTCCTCTGATTCTGAATTTGTATCGTTGCCATTGTCAAAATTTTCTGGTTGGGATTCCTCTGTCATGTCATGCTTTTGATAGAGTATAGAATCAGTGAAGTAATTATATATCCTTTAAATAGTTATTTTTCAGCAAACACCGTGTTGACTACCCCTTTGTCATTAACATATTGAGGTATTGATGGAGGGTGGATGGTAAAATCTAGTTTGAGTGGATCCAAGGACGTACAAGTAGAAGATTATATAACATATCAACGTCAATTCTATAACTATCACTTCCATTTTCAAATCTCTCATCAAACATTTGAGATAGATCTTAACCATTGGGATACTACTATTGACATTAAAGTCATATATGGTAGTAATAGTTGATGACAACTTGTGTACCCGAATATCGAGGAAATCAAGAAGTATCTTGGGTATAATGCTTAATGCATACCCATGGTCAATTTGTATTCTTTTGATATGCACCGAGCTAGTATATACCTTATATAGTACAGGGGTCGGTCGTGCATGTTGTCTTTAAGTAGCATCTCTTCAGGAGTGAAGTGATGCTTGGGATTTTATGCACCACCAAGTGACAATGAGGATATGAAGTTCCTCTTTCAACAGTAAGGACTCATGGTACTTTGGCAAGGAATGACTTCAAATCGACGTGAGCATCCTAAGTGTTAACTTGTTTCCTTAGATAAGAGGAGCAGTTGTGCAAGATAATACAAGTTGTTATATTGGAAAGCTTGGCCAACATGTCTAAGTGATAAGGAGCATTCAATACAGGAGAAAGATTCCTTTTTAAGGATTTATCAAAGTTTACTTCTTCTGTTTATCCTTGTCTATGGCTTGAGTAGGTGCAGAAGTTTGAGCAAGCATAGCACTTTTGTTGTTATTGGTTGTTTTATCTCATTGGGTGTCTAGTCATATTGTCGCAAGTACGACCTTCGCAAGCGAGTGCCTATCGTCTAAGACGTAGCATGTTGCACGACTAAAATAAGCTCTTCTTTTTGGAGTCCGTGAGAGAATTTGTCAGAGATATGTCATGATCTTGTGTTGAGGAGATGGCATTACAGGATTTGCCCTTCCTTTTGTATGGTTTAGATGGGTTAGGTCGAAGTCTATTACTCATCCTTGAGAATGTCCGAATGTACCCACATGATTGATTTCTCTAGATTTAGTTGTAAAAGGGACTAAGCCTTTGGTTTTCTGGTCTTCAGAAGTCATATCAAGTATCTCTATTTTCCTTCCATTATTAGAGTTAATCCGTTTTGAATGGTCGCCTTCAAAATATTTTTTGTTGACAAAAAAAGGAAAGTACAAAGCTTACAATCTTTTTGAGAATAATATTATTTTGTAAAAGAACCATTTAGTATTACAATGACTTGTTATGTAAATATAATAAAAAATATTCTACAAGTTTGATTCTGGAAAAAATATGATGATGGGGGGATGATTGACACATGATCACTTTGCTCCATTGACAGTTTACATCGGTATTTCTACTCACAGCAAGGGCAATAAAAAAACTTGTTTTATTTCCACAAAGATATGAACTTTAGAAATTCTACATCAAGGAAGTTTTGGTATCTCCAATTGACATGTCCACTAGAGGTTGACAGGACATAACGGACCTAAGGAGAATGCCTTAAAACTCTTTTAGAAAGACAAAGTGGGCAATGCAGGTTGCACACAGTATTTGTGGACAAGATCTCTCTCTCTATCAAGGATGCTCTTTCTCTTATTTGTTATCCCTTGATTTTGGTTTTTTCTATAGGCACCACCAAAAATGCTTGGGGGCAGCCCTTACTTGGGGGCAGCCCATGAATGTGGAAAAATTGCTAGGGGGCACCCAAAAATTGCTAAGGGCAGCCCAACCCCCCCAAACGAAAAAATTTACTCTCATTTCCATTTTTGACTCTCTCTCCTCAAGAAGAAAAGAAAGAAAGCTCTCTCCCTCTCCCTCTCCCTCTCCTAAACCCTAATTTCTTCTTCTCCATCACTCCATTCTCAATCCCTCCACGAAGATTCTCGAAGAGATGACACGCAAGTCAAAGCAACCGGAATTTATGTACGTTCTTCCCTAATTTCTTCAAAAAATTTTACATTATATTCGAAACCCTAGAATTTGTTTAATTCTTGAAAAAGTTTTGGTAAAATAGGTTTATAATCTCTTGCACGTTCTCTTCCCTAATTTTTAAACACAAGAAACCTGAAATTATTGTTGAAACCCTAACCCTAGAACACGACAAAGTAGGATGTCCTTGTGGGAGTTCGGGTTTACGACAGTAGGACTGCCAGGCATGTGGCAATCCTAATAAAAATTAGGACAGCCACAGCCCTGGCAGTCCTCTTGTGAAAGAGGACTACCAGGACTGTGGCAGTCCTAATTTTCATTAGGACTGTCACAAGAGGACTGCCAGGGCTGTGGCTGTCCTAATTTTTATTAGGATTGCCACATGCCTGGCAGTCCTAATGTTATGACATATGGAAATTGGGTAAGTGCATGTTGTTTCTATTACTTAATAAGTGTATGTTGTCAGGCAGTCCACCGGCCGCTAATAAAAGAATACGGCCCACCGCGTCAAAGCGGAAGGAACGTGCAGAACGTCCTCTCGAGCGTCCGATAACAATTACCGAACCGGCACCCGAAGCTCGGTCTCGGACATCACCACCGGCACGTCAAGCTCGATCGAAGCAACGAGATCCTACTCCTACGCCTCCTTCTGACGACGACGACGACGATGTGCCAATTGTCCGACTCCTATCACGTCAAGACGATTCTGCTCCATTTGAGGAGGTCGGTCCTTCTGAGGAGGCCGGTCCTTCTGAGCCGCCTGTCCGTCCGCTCGGTTGCTCAATGTTGGTTTTTTTTAGAACCACATTGCGTATGAAATATGGAAGAACCCGGTATGTACATGACGTTTGTAAGCTACCAGTTTAGTATACTATATATATATGTATTTCATAATTGATATGGTTTTTGTTGTTCGATATACAGAGGACATATCGTATCCTTAGGGCTGTGAGTCACGGGAAGAAAACCGTGTCCTGGCAGTTTGCAAGCTTATCGGAGGTCGTCCGGAGCAAAATCATATCGAGCGGCTTGTACAATTTGGCACAAAATGCCTACCGAACAATGGATAGTGCCCTCATATCCGCCTTCGTGGAGAGATGGCACCCGGAGACCAACACATTTCATCTCCCAGCAGGGGAGATGACCATTACACTTGACGACGTCTACCAGATATTGGAGCTGCCAGTGACCGGGCGCGTAATGGCCAAAGAACATTACATGAATGAGAAATCCGTGAAATGGTACGAGAAGATCGTCAAGTTCGTCTCAACTCACCTTGGAGTTCCGGCTACGAGTTTTACAACTCTACCAGGCTTTAAGAAGTCGTACAGAATTACTCTATCATTTCTGGTGGACCAGTTCATGGATATGGAGGTGGATGACGATGACGATGATGCGGTCGACGCGGTGGCTCGTGCGTATATGTTGTTCGTCCTAGAAACGGTCGGCATTCCGGACAAGTCCGGAACGTCGATACATGCTAAACTTATCTGAAGTGGATGACTTCATCGATATATCCTGGGAAAGAGGTATCCTGGCCAATCTTTACCGCGAGCTCAGCATCGTATCCCGTGTCGGGACTAAGACTATGGCCGGCTGTCAGACTCTGCTACAGGTAAGAAAACTTCTCAAAATTTAATCTTGTATACTTAAATTTGTTGTTCTAATTTTTACTATTCATTTATAAATTGAATAGGCATGGATATACGAGCATTTTCTGATGCTTAGACGGGCTGACGAAAACCCAGAGTATTTTGAACACCTTTCCAGAGTGTGTCGATGGAGGCCATCCCAGCTGGAAACCAAAAATTGGCAAACACTGGCTTTCACTCGTGCTTGGGGGTAGCCCATGAATGTGGAAAAATTGTTAGGGGGCACCCAAAAATTGCTAGGGGCAGCCCAACCCCCCCAAACCAAAAAATTACTCTCATTTCCATTCTTGACTCTCTCTCCTTAAGAAGAAAAGAAAGAAAGCTCTCTCCCTCTCCCTCTCCTAAACCCTAATTTCTTTTTCTCCATCACTCGATTCTCAATCCCTCCACGAAGATTCTCGAAGAGATGACACGCAAGTCAAAGCAATCGGAATCCATGTACGTTCTTTCCTAATTTCTTTAATTTTTTTACATTATATTTGAAACCCTAGAATTTGTTTAATTCTTGAAAAAGTTTTGGTAAAATAGGTTTATAATCTCTTGCACGTTCTCTTCCCTAATTTTTGAACACAAGAAACCCGAAATTTATGTTGAAACCCTAACCCTTGAACACGACAAAGTAGAATGTCGTTGTGGGAGTTCGGGTTCACGACAGTAGGACTGCCAGGCATGTGGCAGTCCTAATAAAAATTAGGACCGCCACAGCCCTGGCAGTCCTCTTATGAAAGAGGACTGCCATGACTGTGGCAGTCCTAATTTTCATTAGGACTGCCACATGCCTGGCAGTCCTAATGTTATGACATATTGGAGTTGGGTAAGTGCATGCTGTTTCTATTACTTAATAAGTGTATGTTGTCATGCAGTCCACCGGCCGCTAACAAAAGAATACGGTCTACCGTGTCAAAGTGGAAGGAACATGCGAAACGTCCTCTCGAGCGTCCGATAACAATTATCGAACCAGCGCCCGTAGCTTGGTCTCGGACATCGCCACCGGCACGTCAAGCTCGATCGAAGCAACGAGCTCCTACTCCTACGCCTCCTTCCGACGACGACGACGATGTGCCAATTGCCCGACTCCTATCACGTCAAGACGGTTCTGCTCCATTTGAGGAGGTCGGTCCTTCTGAGGAGGTCGGTCCTTCTGAGGAGGCTGGTCCTTCTGAGCCGCCTGTCCGTCCGCCCGGTTGCTCAATGTTGGTTTTTTTTAGAACCACATTACGTATGAAATATGGAAGAACCCGGTATGTACTTGACGTTTATAAGCTACCAGTTTAGTATACTATATATATATATGTATTTCATAATTGATATGGTTTTGTTGTTCGATATACAAAGGACATCGTATCCTTAGGGCTGTGAGTCACGGGAAGAAAACCGTGTCCTGGCAGTTTGCAAGCTTATCGGAGGCCATCCGGAGCAAAATCATACCGAGCGGCTTATACAATTTGGCACAAAACGCCTACCGAACAATGGATAGTGCCCTCATATCCGCCTTCGTGGAGAGATGGCACCCGGAGACCAACACATTTCATCTTCCAGCAGGGGAGATGACCATTACACTTGACGACATCTACCAGAAATTAGAGCAGCCAGAGACCGGGCGCGTAATGACCAAAGAACATTACATGAATGAGAAATCCGTGAAATGGTACGAGAAGATCGTCAAGTTCGTCTCAACTCACCTTGGAGTTCCGGCTACGAGTTTTACAACTCTACCAGGCTTTAAGAAGTCGTACGGAATTCCTCTATCATTTCTGGTGGACCAGTTCATGTATATGGAGGTGGATGACGATGACGATGATACGGTCGACGCGGTGGCTCGTGCGTATATGTTGTTCGTCCTAAGAACGGTCGGCATTCCGTACAAGTTCGGAACGTCGATACATGCTCGGTACATGCTAAACTTATCTGAAGTGGATGACTTCAACGATATATCCTGGGGAAGAGGTATCCTGGCCAATCTTTACCGTGAGCTCCGCATCGCATCCCGTGTCGGGACTAAGACTATGGCCGACTGTCAGACTCTGCTACAGGTAAGAAAACTTCTAAAAGTTTAATCTTGTATACTTAAATTTGTTGTTTTAATTTTTACTATTCATTTATAAATTGAATAGGCATGGATATCCGAGCATTTTCTGATGCTTAGACGGGCTGACAAAAACCCAGAGTATTTTGAACACCTTTCCAGAGTGTGTCGATGGAGGCCATCCCAGCTGGAAACCAAAAATTGGCAAACACTGGCCTTCATTCGAGAAGTATTAGACAATTTGGTGCCAGAAGAGGTACTAATTTTGACTAACTTTTTTATGTTGATTTTGTTTTGTTGTTAACTGTTTTCCTACAGATTTTTTGGAATCCATATCGGGATTTACGTGAGCTGAATCGTGAGGTCCAACTAGTTTCTTTATTTCATGGCATGATCATATGCTATAAAATCACGGAGCCGTACATGCCCGATAGAGTACTTCGTCAGTTTGGCTTCGTGCAAACTGTGCCGAAGCGCACACTACAGCTGTTGGAGCCTCCGTACGGAACCCAACCTTTAAGTTACAAACTGGCGGAATTCGACTGGGTGATCGACTTTTACTCGGAGTGGCAACGACATATACTTCAGAAATCTGAAAGACGACCGGTCACCGAGATGGCCGATTGCAGCGAGGACTACATGCAGTACTTCCTAGGGGTCGGACATCCTAAGTTGTCGAACCCTACCAACCCGGGTCCCGTAGCCGTCGGAGCAGTTGGATCTCTTCCTTCCAAAAATGCCTTGTATGCTGGGTTGGTGAGAATGGTGAGTTCCGTATTTGTAATAAGGCTGAGATTTCCATGTTTGTAGACTTAATTCATTTATACTTTCATTTTCAGTCTCAAAGGGTGAAGGAATTGGCGCAGACACTCCGGAGAGGTTGCCAAAGTGAGACTTGTGTCGCGGTCGCCAACGAGCTTGATCGCAGCGACGACGTGGTCGACTTCCCCTTCATGAACAATAGGGAGTCTCGTTCAAATGCCCGACATGATATATAGATGGATTTTGATATTTTTCATGTTTCAAACTTAAGTTGGATATGGAATAGTTACGTACATTTGATGAATTATTGTGGATATTTTGCTTGTTTGAAACTTAATTTTGATGTGGAATGTTCGGGACTAAGTAGTTGTGATGAATTATTGTAGTTGTGATGATTTTATTGTAGTTGGATTATTGAGTTTTTGTGATGAATCTTAAGTTGTGAAAAGTTTTTGTGATGAATCTTAATGTACAGAGTATCTGTATCAGGACTTGTAATAAATTGTTTTTTTTTGTGATGAATCTTAACTCGGTGGCAATTTGATTCACATAATCAAATCATCATAACAGAGTTAAGAAGTTAGGACTGCCACACCCATGGCAGTCCTACACTGAAGTAGGACTGCCAGGGTCCTGGCAGTCCTAACTAAAACTTGTTGTTATACTGAAGTTAAGAAGTTAGGACTGCCACACCCATGGCAGTCCTACACTGAAGTAGGACTGCCAGGGTCCTGGCAGTCCTAACTAAAACTTGCTGTTACAGCAAGTTTTAGTTAGGACTGCCAGGACCCTGACAGTCCTACTTCAGTGTAGGACTGCCATGGGTGTGGCAGTCCTAACTTCTTAACTCTGTTGTGATGATTCACACAATCAAATCATCACACAGAGATTCATAGTTAGGACTGCCCCACCCATGGCAGTCCTACACTGAAGTAGGACTGCCAGGGTCCTGGCAGTCCTAACTAAAACTTGCTGTAACAGCAAGTTTTACTTAGGATTGTCGGGACCCTGGCAGTCCTACTTCAGTGTAGGACTGCCATGGGTGTGGCAGTCCTGACTATGAATCTCTGTGTGAATTTGATTCACACATAAATTTATCACAGAGATTCATAGTTAGGACTGCCACACCCATGGCAGTCCTACACTGAAGTAGGACTGCTAGGGTGCTGGCAGTCCTAACTAAAAATTGCTGTTACAGCAAGTTTTAGGTAGGACTGCCAGCACCCTGGCAGTCCTACATCAGTGTAGGACTGCCATGGGTGTGGCAGTCCTGATAATGATACTCTATGACAGTTTCTCAAACTGAAACGATGTGACAGTGAACACTCATATAACACAGATAAGACACATGTAGGTACATATAACACAGGTAGGGTAGGCACATATAACACATGTAGGCACAGGTAAACACATATAACACAGGTAGGCACATATAGTACACAAGTAGGCACATATAACACAGGTAGGCACATATAACATAGGTAGGCAAAATCAAACACATATAACTCAAAATTTATTCTATGTATATTACTGGACTTCATATTTAACTGTATACAAAAGTGGTCCTCCATATACAAAATGTCAGACTGTAAATATATCTATACTTAGTCGATTTCGACGTCATAGTGGTCAGCAGGTAAGTCTCTTGGCTCCTCAATCTTCAACAACTTCTTACAATTATTGATCTGGTCAACGAAAGGTGTGGTCCAAACGATGGCTTCGACCGGTGCTCTATTGTACCAAACTTTGAAGGTGGAGGAATCGAAGAATGAGCGATCATCTTTAGTATAACAAAGTGATCCCCGATCAGACCTATAGTATATAGGTTAGACACTCCGTGGTCCGTCAGAGGAGCGCACATCGGAAAGAATGTATTGTTAATATCCGGCGAGATAAGTACAACAGGTATCATGTACCTATTAGCAAATAAATAGCCGGCAGACGGGACTAACATGTAGTGGTCTGTCCCAGTAACACTGTCGGTGCAAGGGATACTTAACAACAAACTTGCAATCGTTTCTTCGCTTAGGATGCGGGAGTAGAATGGAAGACGAGCCTCTAACTCCTCGTACAGCTCCTGCCTCACCCGTCTCCATCCGTCTTTGTCATCATAACCAAGATGCCTTGCAAGGGCAAAAAATCCTCAATGGCCATTATCGGGGACATCGACAATAGACCAAATGTAACTTCGAAGCGCAGGTTGAAATTTGTCAATATACAAACTTGTTGTTCGGCTTGCAACTGTATCTTTTCTTGGAAGGTCTATTTTCTCCATTTATCGGCAAACGACAAGCTTGCCCTTCCGTGCAGGCGAAGGTTGCTGTAAGCTTCGTTCAACATGCTCAAAGGACGATAGATCTCTCTTAGTCGACTCCAGCCTTCTCTTCTGTGAACTAGTCAATCTTGTTTGAGATCTGCCTTTAGGATTGGAAACAACGGACGGCTCATGCATTCTAGTAGTCACCGAACATGCAATTTCTTGGATTTTAAGCTCAATGGACATCCGTTCCACTCCTACTGAGGCACACCACCTTGCGTGGAGAAGTTTCACTTGTGGCAAAGAGAAGAAATCATCGTCCGTCTTTACCAGGGGCATCATAGACAACTGCCTCCAACGTTGATCGACAGCATCTACTGGAATAGGAATGGATTCACGGCGATATTCATTAATCTGATGTGCACAAGGGAGGCCCAGTGTATGTCGATATACACACCCGCAAACCTCGGGATCAAGCCCGACAAACTTTGACCTTTCAATCTCATCAGCTATTAAGGCCAATGCCTTGTGAGATACCACGCGCATTAAAGCATCTAAGAGTACTTCCTTTCTATGCTCATGCTTGACTATATTCAAACTCATCTCAAATGATGCCTTAATTTCATTCACTGTCCGGTCTACTGATAAATGTATAGCTTGCCAAACAGAGACGAAGTTGCCAAGAGATGATTTTAGGTGCCTCTTCAATAAAGAGTGTGCTCCTTCGACACGGTTGGTAGTTGTCGTACCGTAATGCTTCACCACATTCGACCATGCTAAGACGAATTATTCTTTGTGCGGTTCAAGCCATGTATCTTTGATGTAAGAAATACATGCCGGCTCCCTCACCTCCCACTTTTGCTTGAACAAGTACCATGCGGCGTCGTAACTGGCAATCGTAGATGCTCGCCACACACAATTCCAATCATTATAGAATTCGACAAAAATCTGCATGTCGATTTTACCATCCTCCTTTCGAAACTTCAACTTACATTGGGCTTGAATATTACGATTGACATGCCAAGTGCATAGGAATGTATCCGCTTGAGAAAAAATAATGCGAATAGCATTAATTAGGGCATACTCTCTGTCGGTAACAAATACTGACGGCTCTGTATGACCAGTGTAAAGTATTTTCAGTTTCTCCAATGCCCATGTGTAGTCTTCAAGTTTCTCACTCTTCATGAAGCAAAATGCCACTGAAAATATTTTTCAAGTAGAGGTGAACCCGACAACATGAAAGAGAGGCATCTTGAACTTATTTGTCTTGTACGTGCAATCAAGGACTAACACGTCGGTAAAAGACCTGGCCAAATTTGTGCAATCAGGATGAGCCCAAAAGATTGATAATACTTCATTACTCTGGGGATGTCTTCTATGGAACTCAACATAATGATTATCGGCAAGGAACTTGAGCACTTCTTGCATCGCCATTCTTGATTTCGTCCGGACAGCGTTTGAAGAAGCTAGGGTATTGTATATTGACTTTATTGTAGACATGTTCTTCTCATCTTCATGTTGTATGACGGAATATATTTGTCTCGGTGCAACTCCGGAGGTGGTCAAGTTTTCGACTATCTTCTTCTCCGTATTGTTCAACCGTCCGACATACGGATGACCCAATAGTGTTTCGGCAATCTCATGGTTGTGGGTTCCATTCTTCACTTCTACTGTCCATTTCCCTTCTTCTTCGTTTCTGATATGTATCGTGAATGGACAACCACATTTTCTCGTTCCAACATTTCTTCTTGGAACTTTACTTTGGATAATTGTGTTTTTCTTGTGCGTTCTGAACACACCACCTCTTTCACAGCCCACCACCACAGTTTGTCGTCCCGGTCGATTTCGGACCGATCTGGATATCACTAGAACAATGTTGTTTTCCCGTCCGACTTCTCGACACCAATGTACCGCACCCTCGCTTGATTCAAAATATAGATCGATCCAAAATAAATGGGCTATATTGACTGCAATTGGAGCCGGTACCGCAAAATCGAAAGATCTCAAGTCCTACAATAAAACTTAAAGGTTAGTACAATTAGACAACATCCTAAAGCAAATAGGTTTCATAGATTAGGCCCGTGCATAAGATTGGTGTCCATAAATAGAAAATTGTGTTAATAGCAATACCGTCTTTTGTACAGCAATTGGTGTTCATAAATTACAAACACCTTTACTGACTAAAACTCTGCATTCTGGTATCATAGACTAGGACTGCCAGAGTGGTGGCAGTCCTTCACAGAAGAAGGACTGCCAGGACCCTGACAGTCCTACATATTTGTAGGACTGACAGGGTCCTGACAGTCCTTCTTCTGTGAAGGACTGCCACCACTCTGGCAGTCCTAGTCTATGATCTGGACTGCCAGAGTGTTGGCAGTCCTCTGTGTCACAGCACGATTTTAAATCAGATGACAAGTTCAAATGTAGTTACCAAGAGAGCTTTCGATGCATCAAAGTTGTCTTCGGACGTTGCGGGAACGTGTTCTTCGGACGTGGCGGGAGCGTTTGATGATCCTGGTTGATCCATGTTCAATATTTTTCTACATTTAACACATAATTCAACTTTTATATGTGAAATTCTTGTTTAAAACATGAAACATATTTTAGTTCGATGACTTACCAAAATATTGGAGAAGTCAATGACCTAGAGTTGAGGGAGAGAACAATTTGCCAAAAATGTAGGGAGAAAAGAAAAGAATTAGGGTTTTAATTCTTTGACCTAAGAGAAGGAGAGAAGTAAATAGTTGAGGGAGAAAAGAAAAGAGAAGAAGGAGAGAGAAAATGAAAAGAAAAATTGGTATTTATAGGTGTGCTTGGACTAGCCCCTAGCAAAAAAATTTGATGGCAAACTTATAATATTCTTGAACTATTTTGGACTAGCCCCTAGCAAAAAAAATGTTGCCCTTAGAAAAAAAAAAAAAAACCTTGATTTTCCAACCTCCTTAAATATCCAACAATATGGGCTATTATAGGTAAATGAGGGAATCTTCCATGTCTTGCAGAATTGTACGATTCTGTGAGCTGGATGGCCTGGATGCTCGACATGTGGCTGTATCTCATATGTCCCATCATTGCATCTGGTCCACATGATGACTGCTGGATCGGGGCTCTAAAAATTATATAGATGTGGCGGGTCGAGTGCTTATCAACACTTACAACCAATCGAGTAGCTGTCTAACAGCGCAGGAAGTCAATTTATCATGGTTGCCAACCAATTGCATGCTGATAGTTTGGCAGAGCTGACATTGCCTTACATAGACGTGATACTCCGACATGGTAGAATTGTTTTACTCTACCCATATGTAACAGATTGTGAGGATGACCACTTCTCTGAGAAGAGTGGAGCAGAATTCTATGAGAAAGATTGTGCAAGGTTTACTTCGTTTAATTTTCATTATGTGAACATATTTATGTGAGGTTTGCTCTTTGTGGAAGCTTTACTTTCAGCATTTATGCGAGGTTGCATTCTGTAAGGTTCAGCTTTCTATTGGTTTATGCTACATATGGCTCTTTGTTAGGGTTTTTTTTTTTTTTTTTTAGGGACACCACCACTTCTACTAGGGACAACCCAAAATTTTTTTGAAAAAAATTACAAATTTGCCATTGGTTTTTTTTACTAGGAGGGCAGCCCAAAAAATACTATAAAAGCCAATGTGATTTTATTTCATCTCTTTCTTTCTTCCTCTACTACTTCTCTTCCTCCACTCTTTTTTTTCTCCTCCTCATATAAACCTATAATTAACCTAACCTAGGTGAAATTGTCCTCCAACCTAAAATTGTTGAAGATTTTTGGTAGAATATCTAGTAACAGTGTCAATCACTTCTCCCATTTATTTGTAAGTCGTCGAATTTATTTTTGTGTAATATTTTAAGTTTTAACCTAAATTTTACATATAAAAGTTGAATTTTGTGTTTAATGTAGAAAGAAATAGAATATGGAACAACCCGGACTACCAAATGCTGGATACTCTCCTCCCACAACGTCCGAAGAACACTTTGACGCATCGGAAACCCTCGTGGTAACTACACTTGAACTTTACTTCGGGTGAAAAATTGGACTTTGACACAGAGGACTGCCACAAATGTGGCAGTCCTTCACATATATAGGACTGCCAGAGATGTGGCAGTCCTGTATATGTGAGGGACTGCCACATTTGTGGCAGTCCTCTGTATGTGAGGGACTGCCACATCTGTGGCAGTCCTATGTGTCCAAGTCATTTCCTCTTTTAAGCAGCCTGCCTTACCAACTTATCACCAATATTTTTAACATGATCCTCTAGCTAACTCTATAAATAATAATATGAGTATCATTTTTCATTCACTTAAGTGGAGAAATGAAGACATATCACATAAAGAGTAAATACAGAACCATATTTTAACAGTAAAAAAATATATAGGGATCAATCGTATCACGTCTTGTACCCAGATATATATATATATAACCCAAATATGAACATTGATCCAAATACTGATGTTACTTTCAAGTAGCAACTATATTACTTTTATAACTAAATTTTAGAGAACTAAGGATTATATGTTGCAGACAGATACGCTTGAAGTGTCTCAACTTGTGACCAAGTACAGACTCCTCTATAAATAATAATACGCTTTATGTAGTTGTTTAGTTTTGACTTTTAACTTCTATTGTAGGAGTTACGATCTTCCGAGGTTGCGGTACATGCTCCAATTGCAATCGATGTAGGGCATTTATTTTGGACCGATCTTTCGTTTCAATCAAGCGACGATGCGGTACAATGGTGTCGAGAAGTTGGACGGGTACAACTTGGTTCTAGTGATATCCAGATCGGCCCAAAATTGCCCGGGACGACACAGTGTGATGGTTGGCTGTGAAAGAGGTGGTGTGTTCAGATCGCACAAGAAAGACACAGTTATCCAAAATAACCGTCTAAGAAAGAAAGCTGGAACGAAGAAATGTGGTTGTCCATTCACGATCCAGATTAGAAAGGAAGAAGAAGGAAAGTGGTCAGTACAAGTGAAGAATGGAATCCACAATCATGAGATTGCCGAGACACTATTGGGTCATCCGTATGTCGGACGGTTGAACCCTACAGAGAAGCAGATAGCCGAAGACTTGTCCACTTCCGATGTTGCACCGAGACAAATATATTCAGTCATACGACATGAAGATGAGAATAACATGTCTACGATGAGGTCAATATACAACGCCCTATCATCTTCGAACGCTGTCCGCACCAAATCAAGAATGGCGATACAAGAAGTGCTGAAGTTGCTTGCCGATAATCATTACGTTAAGTTTCATAGAAGACATCCCTAGAGTAATGAAGTAATTTCAATCTTTTGGGCTCATCCAGATTGTACAAGTCTGGCCAAGTCTTTTGCCGATGTGTTAGTCTTTGATTGCACGTACAAGACCAACAAGTTCAAGATGCCTCTCCTTCATATTGTCGGATTCTCCTCTACTCGGAAAACATTCCCGGTGGCATTTTGCTTCATGAAGAGTGAAAAACTTGAAGACTACATATGGGCATTGGAGAAACTGAAAACACTTTACACCGGTCATACAGAGCCGTCAGTTCTTGTGACCGACAGAGAGTATGCCCTAATTAATGTTATTCGCATTATTTTTACTCAAGCGGATACATTGCTATGCACTTGGCATGTCAATCGTAATATTGAAGCCCAATGTAAGTTGAAGTTTCAGAAGGAGGAAGGTAAAATTGACATGCAAAATTTTCAAGAATTCTCCAATGACTGGAATTGTGTGTGGCGAGCCTCTACGATTGACAGTTACGACGCCGCATGGTACATGTTCAAGGAAAAGTGGAAGGCGAGGGAGCCTGCATGCATTTCATACATCAAAGATATATGGCTTGAACCGCACAAAGAACACTTCGTTTTAGCATGGACGAATTTGGTGAAGCATTACGGCACGACAACTACGAACCGTGTCAAAGGAGCACACTCTGTAGTGAAGAGACAACTAAAATCATCTCTCGGCAACTTTGTCTCTGTTTGGCAAACTATACATCTATTGGTAGACCGGACGGTGAATGAAATTAAGGCATCATTTGAGATGAGCTTAAATATAGTCATGCATGAGCATAGAAAGAATGTACTGTTAGATGCTTTAGTTCGCGTGGTATCACACACGGCGTTGACATTAATATGTGATGAGATTGAAAGGTCAAAGGATGTCGGGTTTGATCCCCAAGTTTGCGGGTGTGTACATCGACATACACTGGGCCTCCCTTGTGCACATCAGATTAATGAATATCGTCGTGAATCCATTCCTATTCCAGTAGAAGCAGTCGATCAACGTTGGAGGCAGTTGTCTATGATGCCTGTGGTGAAGACGGACGATGATTTCTTCTCTTTGCCATAAGTGAAACTTCTCCACGCAAGGTGGTTAGCCTCAGTAGCAGCGGAGCGACAGTCCATTGAGCGTAAAATCCAAGAAATTGCATGTTCGGTCACTACTACAATGCATGAGCCGACCGTTGTTTCCAATCCTAAAGGCAGGCCTCAAACAAGATTGACTAGTTTACAGAAGAGAAGGCTGGAGTCAACTAGGAGAGATCCATCGCACTTTGAGCATGTTGAACGAAGCTTACAGCAAGCTCCGCCCGTACGAAAGGGCAAGCTTGTCATTCGTCGAAAAATGGAGAAAATGGACCTCCCAAGAGAAGATACTGTTGCAAGCCAAACACTGAGTTTGTATATTGATAAATTCCAACCTGAGCTTCGTCGATACATTTGGTCTATTGTCGATGTCCCCGATGATAGCCATTGTGGATTCCATGTGCTTGCAAGACATCTTGGTTATGATGTCAAAGACGGATGGAGATGGGTGAGGCAGGAGCTGTACGAGGAGTTAGAGACTCGTCTTTTATTCTACTCCCGCCTCCTAAGCGAAAAACGGTTGCAAGTTTGTTGTTATGTATCCCTTGCACCGACAGTGTTACCGGGACAGACCACTACATGTCAGTCCCGTCTGCCGGCTATTTATTTGCCAATAGGTACATGATACCTCTCGTAATTTTCTCGATGGGTATTAAAGAAACATTCTGTCACGCCCCAGAACCAGAATACTGGAGAGCGGGGGACAGACACAGCCAGCTACGTACATTGAAGTGAATCTCACATCGCAATACGGTCACGACTGTCTAGATGCATGAGGGTTTACTACAAGCCATCAGTCACTTAAGGTCAATAACAAGTCTAGTGTCTCAATCTCAAGCAACAAGTAGATATAACAAGATGGTAGATCATCAGACATACAAAGTAAGGCGTCCCATACATTACATATTCAGATGATCATGAAGCTAGTCATACAAAATACGAAGACTAGCAAGAGTTTAAGTCATACATGATCAACCCTAGGATTTGTCAATCATGCTACAGCCCGTAGGCAGACAGTAAATAAAGTTGCAAATGAGCTAACACTTGCTCGGCGGCTAAACGCCTCAAAATGATATTTTTACAAGGGAGTGGGAGAGCAAAATAAAACCCACTCGTTGCCGGGATTCCTTCTAGTGTTCACCATCTAGCAGGAAGGTTGGGAGATCCTCGGTAGCTGCTCCGAAATCTGGCCATACGAAACCAGCTGGGTCAGACCCTAGAAAGAGCAAGTGCCACAAAGGAGGCTTCACTTAAGAACTAAAACCAGCATGTCAGCACATAAATCATAGATGAAATAACATAAGACATGAGTTAAAGAAGACATGATGATAAACGATAAGATAACTAAAGGACTATTCCGGTAACTAAGTTACAACCCGTAAACCAAACAAGGACCGGAGTTGTAACCCTTCACCTGAACAGAACTTAGCCTCGAACCAATTATCGATAAAGTAAAGCATAAACAAGCATGTCCGGAGATATCCATGTACCGGATCTGGACAAGACTAGACAGGATAGGACTCCATCCATCATTCACGGCCAAGCAAAGAGTACGGCTTGATACTTAACTAACTAGTGTTATCACAAGCTTAGTTACTAGCAAGATGCAATGAGGTACGCCTACGGCCACAAGCCCTGCAGACTATCCAGGTTATCCAGATGCAAGGTTTAAGCTTAGAGTTATCATACCTTGTAAGGTGACTTGGATGCAACACATGACAGTGTGCATAGTAATCGTTTTATGTAGTGCCCCACATAACAGTGAGCTGGAAATGTGCCCTACTCGTCGGCAGGCTACAAATCCATCAAGGAAGGCACCCAGATAACGGGATTGCTTGTAGCCGGAATACCTCTCTATATGCTCTACTTGATCAATCTAGTCATTAACCTAGTCAGATTCGGTATGAATTCCTGACCGTGGTAACCAGGGATACATGTCCTAGATATGATGCGAGACAAGACTGGTTGCTTATACAGGCATATTCAATACAATCACCCACGGTGTCAAGAATTCACTTAGCATGTCAGGTTAGCCATCGCAGCAGCGTATCAAGGTTATCATGTCAAGATTACTTGTCAAGGGTGCACCACGGCGGGTAGCCATCATGTCATGTTACTTATCAAGATTACTTATCAAGACAAGGGTGCGTCACGACGGACCACCATCAAAAATTATTATGTCAAATTACTTGTCAAGAGTACACCACGGCGGGTCACCATCATGCAATTCCATCAGTAAGCCTTGTTCCGATTAACATTCATAAATACTGCCATGATCATATCGGGTTCATGTCAAGTTTACATCAAAGGCGTAAGGATATAAAATGGCTGCAAATTCATAAAAGGGGAATATGGGGACATAAGGCACCCAAGGGGGGGGGGAGCAAGGGGTAGCGTACGCACAGGACAGCGTACGCAAGGGTCATGCGTACGCTCAAGACAGCGTACGCAAGGGGCATGCGTACGCTCAAGTCAGGGCACGCTCAAGTCTGCGTACGAGCATGCCAGGGCACGCTCAAGTCTGCGTACGCTCAGGCCAGGGCACGCTCAAGTCTGCGTACGCTCAGGCCAGGGCACGCTCAAGTCTGCGTACGCTCAGGCCAGGGCACGCTCAAGTCTGCGTACGCAAGACATACGCTTCCAACAGGAAGCGTACCCAAGAGACACGCTTCCAACAGGAAGCGTACCCAAAAGACACGCTTCCAAAAGGAAGCATACCCAAGTCTGCGTACGCTGCACTAAAGAGCGCGCGCAGCTCAGTGGCGTAAGCTAAAAAGCTCTGCGCACTGCTCACTGTCTTCTCCAAACCAGCAAGAACTCCATGGTTGAACCCAAAGCTTCAAAAGTTCATAACTTGGTCAAAACAAGTCCAAATCCAACTTTTCAAGGGTCAAAATTAGGTAGAAGAAAATTTCCTACAACATGGAACCATCAAAACTTGAAAACAAAAAAAGTTTGATAGATCAAAACCACCAAAATCCGACCATAACTAAATTCTAGATCTACAAGAACTTAAGCCTCAAAATGGAAAATGACAAGTTCTAATGTGTCTTAGAAACATGAGGAGAAGCTAAAAGAACAATAAAATAGGCTCTCTTATGGAAGCAAGTTGTACTTGCCTAAGGGGTGTTCTTGGTTGGTGGTGGATTTATGGAGAAGGAAGAAGAGTAAATGAGAAAGTGGAGGAAAGAGAAAAGTTAGGTGGGTTATAAAGGGAGATGGTGGTGGGTTTAATATGATGAACCAAGGAATAAACCAAGCCATCCCAAAATAAACCAAGTTAAACCATTACATGCTATGATGAACCTAATCAAGATTAAACTGAAATTAGCTAGCCAGGCAGAAAAATAAAAATACATGTCAGGATTCCGTATACGTATACTGGAAATACGTAGAACGAAAAACGGGGATGACAACTCTACCCACCTTAAAAGAATTTCGTCCTCAGAATTTAATCAAGAGGCTAGAGATGTCGAGCAAGCTATATCAATTGCAGACAATACAGAACTAGCAGTCAATCAAGCAATCATTCATGCAAGCAAGGAACTTAAGCATAAGGCATAAGAAGATATTATACCTTACGAGTCAAACAGGTCAGAATATCGCGATCGGATATCATCCTCACGCTCCCATATTGACTCACCCAAAGAGTGATGACCCCAAGCAACACGGACTAACTTGATAGTCTTGTTCTTGAGTATCTTCTTCCTCCGGTCCAATATAGATACGGGTCTCTCCTCATACGAAAGATTGGTACCAACAACCAATTTCGAATGATCAAGGACATGACTCGGATCCGGGATATACCGTCGTAATTGGGATATATGAAAGACATCATGTACCTCACGTAACGACGGCGAAAGAGCAAGACGATAGGATACATCACCTACTCGCTCTAGAATATCAAACGGCCCTATATACCTAGGACTGAGCTTTCCCCGTACGCCTAATCGAATGACGCCACGGGTAGGCGAGATCTTAAGGAATACGTGGTCGCCGACAGAAAATTCAAGGGAACGCCGATGAGAATCGGCCCAATGACGCTGGCAATCTTGGACAACTCGAAGATGATCTCTGACTCGTCTGACCACCTCAATAGTCTGCGTCACCATCTCTGGTCCAAGTATTTGCCTCTCACCGATATCGTCCCAAGCTAAAGGAGATCTGCACTTCCTGCCGTACAAGGCCTCGAAAGGTGCCATCTGGATACTAGCCTGGAAACTGTTATTGTACGAGAACTCTACGAGATGCAGGTGATCTTCCCACGAACCACCGAAGTCGAGTGTACATGACCGCAGCATGTCTTCAAGAGTCTGGATCGTACGTTCTGACTGACCATCTGTCTGCGGATGGTAGGCTGAACTGAACTTGAGACGAGTCCCCAAACTCTCTTGAAGACTCCGCCAAAAGTGCGAGGTGAATCTTGAATCTCTGTCGGACACAATACTGACTGGCACTCCATGAAACCTGACTATCTGCCTGAGGTACATCTCTGCAAGCTGATCCGTCGACTGACCGATTCTGAAAGGAAGAAAATGAGCTACCTTCGTGAGACGATCAACTATAACCCAGATGGCATCCCTCCCAGCTGGAGATCTAGGTAATCCAGTTACAAAATCCATGGTAATGTGCTCCCATTTCCATTCCGGGATCGGTAAAGGTTAAAGAAGTCCAGCTGGTCTCTGATGTTCGGCCTTAACTTGTTGACAAACTAAACAACGAGAGACAAACCGGGCTATCTCCCTCTTCATGCCATTCCACCAAAAATGCTGCCGAATATCATGATACATCTTCGTACCGCCGGGGTGAATGGAATACTGAGAACTGTGGGCTTCTGCCATGATCTCCCGTCTGATATCACCACTGGGTACACAAAGACGCCTCCCATGTCAGAGTGTACCATCTTCATGAATGTATAACTCTGGTCTCTGTCCTGCCACACATTCTGTCCTAAGCCGCTGAAGCTTAGAGTCCGTGGACTGAGCTAACTTGATCCTCTCAACTATGCTGGACTGAACTTGCATACTGGCCATCAATGCCACACTGGAAGGAAGAACAACTTCAATACCCATCTTCTGAAGATCTGCTAACAACTCTGGCTGTGCCGTTAGAAAATAAACTCCGGCTCTCCTGCTCAATGCATCTGCTACCATGTTGGCTTCCCAGGATGATACTGCAAGCTGATGTCATAATCCACAAGTAGCTCTAGCCATCTCCTCTGACGCATATTAAGATCCTTCTGGGTAAACACATACTTCAGACTCTTGTGGTCGGTGAAAATCTCCACCCGATCTCCATACAAATAATGTCTCCAAAGTTTTAATACAAAAACTACGGCTGCTAACTCCAGGTCATGGGTTGGGTAATTCCTCTCATGGTCACGAAGTTGACGTGATGCATAAGCGACTACCTTACCATGCTGCATCAAGACACATCCTAATCCCTTGCCGGATGCGTCACAATAAACTGAAAATCCTCCCGTCTCGTCGGAAAGAGTGAGAATGGGGGCCGTCATCAATCTCTGCTTCAGCTTCTCAAATGAACTCTGACACTCTGCTGTCCAAGCAAACTGCACATCCTTACGGGTCAACTACGTCAGTGGTGCTGAAATCCGAGCAAAGTCTGACACAAAGCGTCGGTAATAGCCGGCCAATCCGAGAAAACTCCGAACTTCTACAACGGTGCTAGGTACTGGCCATATCTCTATAGCTACTATCTTCTGGGGATCAACTTCCACTCTACCTCTAGTGATGATATGACCCAAGTACGAGATACAATCCAACCAAAACTCGTACTTACTGAACTTCACGTACAACTGGTGCTCCCTGAGAATCTGAAGAACTACACGAAGATGTTGCTCATGCTCTGCCTCGTTCTTGCTATAGACTAAGATGTCGTCTATGAACACTATCACGAACTGGTCCAAATAGGGCATGAAGATACAATTCATGAGGTCCATGAATACGGCCTGCGCATTGGTCGCTCCAAATGGCATAACAAGGAACTTCCAATATCTATACCTAGATCTGAATGCTGTCTTCGGGATGTCCTGCTCTCTGACTCTGATCTGATGGTACCCTGACCGCAAGTCAATCTTCGAGAATACTGCCGCTCCCCTGAGCTGATCAAATAAATCATCTATCCTTGGTAAAGGATATCTGTTCTTAATGGTTACAGAGTTCAAGGTACGATAATCAACACATAATCTTGACGTACCATCCTTCTTCTTCATAAGAAGCATCGGAGCTCCCCAAGGTGATCCGCTAGCACGAATGAATCCCTTGGTTCTAAGTTCTTCAATCATCTTGTACAGGACCTCCAACTCTGATGGTGCCATCCTATAGACTCTCTCTGACACTGGTACCATCCCTGGAATCAAATCGATAGTGAATTCTATCTCTCTCTCTAGGGGCATGTCTGGAAGCTCTTCGGGAAATACGTCAGAAAACTCTTCTACAACTCTGGAAAACTGAACTGCTGCTACTACGGCCATCCGCAATACTGGGGAAGAAGGTTCTACTCCGCCTCGAGAAAATAAAAACTCTGGCTCACCGGGAACACTAAAAATAATCTTGTCGACATGGCAATCTATACTAGCATACTGGTCCCTCAACCAATCCATTCCTAGGGCCACATCATAATCGGCCATCGGAAACTCTATCAACCTAGCGGGAAACTCTCTACCGCTGACTACGATTCGACACGAGGAAAATATCCTATCTACACCCACAAGTCCATTACAGTAAGTATATTGAGCCTTACTGATAATGACTCGGGCTCCAGTCCTATCCGTGTCGCGAATCGTGCAGACATAAATGAATGCGATACACCTGAATCAAATAATACTGATGCAGGAAAAGAGTTGACGAGAATGGTACCTGCCACCACCTCACCTGATGCCAACTCCTCCTCTACGGTCAAAGCCATCGCTTGACCGTGCCCTCTGGGTGCTGGTCCCCTCTGCTGGAAACCTCTCTGGCGGTTCTGAACCTGAGCTTGGACCTGGGCATACTGCTACGGTCGCTGCTGCTGGAATGCCTGAGCCTGAGGTGGTAATGGTCTCGGAGGCTGATACTGCTGCTGCTGTACTGGTGCTGGTCCCCTCACTGAGGGACTAGTCTGGGCCGATAAGGATGAACCGGCTCTCTGTGGGCAGGACCCTATCATGTGATCCGGTGCCCCACAAGCCAAACACAATCCTTGTGCTCGACGACATTCTGACACTACATGCCCTGGCTTTCTATAATGAGTGCAGCCCATTGTGGAAGACTGCCTCCGCTTCTGCTGCTGAGGATATGTCGGAGTCGAATGCTAAACCGACGTAACTGATGCTGCCCTCCTCGGAGCCCCAATGGTCAAGGCCCTAGCTGTCGAGGCTGGGGCTGAAGACTGGATCATCTGACCATGGGACCGCTTCCGTCCTCCAGTTCTGTCTACAATTCTCTGTGAGGTACACTCATGCCTCTTAGCTGCCCGTAAAACAGCATCAAAGGTCTGATGCTCAAACTGCTCCACTGCTAGAATGATCTCTAGGTGGAGTCCCTGCTGGAACTGCTGCGCTCGATCAAACTCGGTTGCCACCAAAGTGGGAGCAAACCGACTCAGTCTTGAAAACTCGGCCGCATATCCATCGACCGTCCTGCTCATCTGCCTGAGATTGGTGAACTTCGTCTGTAGGTCATGCCGAGCCACAGCATCGAAGTACTTGATCTGAAACTTGTCACTGAATACCGCCCACGGAACAGGCGTTGCCAAACCAACTGCTATCATCGTCCACCAGGTGCGGGCTAGGTCCAATAACTGTAGACGTACCACAGCTACCTTCTCTCCTTCTGGAGTCTTGGCTGCATCTAAGATAATCTCAATATCCTGGAGCCACGCATCGGCTGCAATAGCGTCTTCACTCCCAACAAAGAAGGGAGGGTTGAGGCGCTTGAAACTGCTAGCCGCACTATTCGCTTGATAACCAACATGGCCCATGGCATCCTGTACTGCCTGGTGCAGGGCATCACCCCGACGATCTTGAGATGCAAGCAATGTCCTGATGAGACCCACCAAGGTGCCATCGTCAGGCTCTGCAGGCTGGACTGGCTGAACTGGGGGCTCGGGGTCCCCGGAATGCATGATTCGGGAGGCCACTCCAGAGTGCTGGGCTTGGTCTCCAGGTTGCTGCTGGTCCACTGGAGGTGCTCTGTCTTGTTGATCGGTAGGACCAGGAACAATGCCGCTGAAGGAAACGACATAGGGAACAATAAGAAAGGACCATGATAGATCGAGGATATAAACATGTGATCAGGTCAAGGATTCTGAAAGATCAGAAGGCACGAGTAGAGATCAAAGGCGAGTGCTGATTGAGACATCTATCCGGTAAAACCCTCACACATCTTGATTTACAAGACCTGCATGGGCCACCACTTAAACCGTGTCACGCCCCAGAACCAGAATACTGGAGATCGGGGGAAAGACACAGCCAGCTACGTACATTGAAGTGAATCTCACATCGCAATACGGTCACGGCTGTCTAGATGCATGAGGGTTTACTACAAGCCATCAGTCTTTTAAGGTCAATAACAAGCCTAGTGTCTTAATCTCAAGCAACAAGTAGATATAACAAGATGGTAGATCATCAGACATACAAAGTAAGGCGTCCCATACATTACATATTCAGATGATCATGAAGCTAGTCATACAAAATACGAAGACTAGCAAGAGTTTAAGTCATACATGATCAACCCTAGGATTTGTCAATCATGCTACAGCCCGTAGGCAGACAATAAATAAAGTTACAAACGAGCTAACACTTGTTCGGCGGCTAAACACCTCAAAATGATATTTTTACAAGGGAGTGGGAGAGCAAAATAAAACCCACTCGTTGCCGGGATTCCTTCTAGTGTTCACCATCTGGCAGGAAGGTTGGGAGATCCTCGGTAGCTGCTCCAAAATCTGGCCATACGAAACCAGCTGGATCAGACCCCAGAAAGAGCAAGTGCCACAAAGGAGGCTTCACTTAAGAACTAAAACCATAATGTCAGTACATAAATCATAGATGAAATAACATAAGACATGAGTTAAAGAAGACATGATGATAAACGATAAGATAACTAAAGGACTATTTCGGTAACCAAGTTACAACCCATAAACCAAATAAGGACCGGGGTTGTAACCCTTCACCTGAACAGAACTTAGCCTCGAACCAATTATCGATAAAGTAAAGCATAAACAAGCATGTCCGGAGATATCCATGTACCGGATCTGGGCAAGACTAGACAAGATAGGACTCCATCTATTATTTACGGCCAAGCAAAGAGTACAGCTTGATACTTAACTAACTAGGGTTATCACAAGCTTAGTTACTAGCAAGATGCAATGAGGTACGCCTACGGCCACAAGCCCTGCAGACTATCCAGGTTATCCAGACGCAAGGTTCAAGCTTAGAGTTATCATGCCTTGTAAGGTAACTTGGATGCAACACATGACAGTGTGCATAGTAATCGTTTCATGTAGTGCCCCACATAACAGTGAGCTGGAAATGTGCCCTACTCGTCGGCAGGCTACAAGTCCATCAAGGAAGGCGCCCAGATAACGGGATTACTTATAGCCGGAATACCTCTCTATATGCTCTACTTGATCAATCTAGTCATTAACCTAGTCAGATTCGGTATGAATCCCTGACCGTGGTAACCAGGGATACATATCCTAGACATGATGCGAGACAAGACTGGTTGCTTATACAGGTATATTCAATACAATCACCCACGGTGTCAAGAATTCACTTAGCATGTCAGGTTAGCCGTCGCAGCAGCGTATCAAGGTTATCATGTCAAGATTACTTGTCAAAGGTGCACCACGGCGGGTCGTCATCATGTCATGTTACTTATCAAGATTACTTATCAAGGCAAGGGTGCGTCACGATGGACCACCATCAAGAATTATCATGTCAAATTACTTGTCAAGAGTGCACAACGGCGGGTCACCATCATGCAATTCCATCAGTAAGCCTTGTTCCGATTAACATTCATAAATACTGTCATGATCATATCGGGTTCATGTCAAGTTTACATCAAAGGCGTAAGGATATAAAATGGCTGCAAATTCATAAAAGAGGAATATGGGGACATAAGGCACCCAAGGGGGGAGCAAGGGGTAGCGTACGCTCAGGATAGCGTACGCAAGGGTCATGCGTACGCTCAAGACAGCGTACGCAAGGGGCATGCGTACGCTCAAGTCAGGGCACGCTCAAGTCTACGTACGCGCAGGCCAGGGCACGCTCAAGTCTGCGTACGCGCAGTCCAGGGCACGCTCAAGTCTGCGTACGCTCAGGCCAGGGCACGCTCAAGTCTGCGTACGCTCAGGCCAGGGCACGCTCAAGTCTGCGTACGCAAGACATACGCTTCCAACAGGAAGCGTATCCAAGAGACACGCTTCCAATATGAAGCGTACCCAAGTCTGCGTACGCTGCGCTAAAGAGCGCGCGCAGCTCAGTGGCGTAAGCTAAAAAGCTCTGCGCACTGCTCACTGTCTTCTCCAAACCAGCAAGAACTCTATGGTTGAACCCAAAGCTTCAAAAGTTTATAACTTGGTCAAAATAAGTCCAAATCCAACTTTTCAAGGGTCAAAATTGGGTAGAAGAAAATTTTCTACAATATGGAACCATCAAAACTTGAAAACAAAGAAGTTTGATAGATCAAAACCACCAAAATTTGAACATAACTAAATTCTAGATCTACAAGAACTTAAGCCTCAAAATGGAAAATGACAAGATCTAATGTGTCTTAGAAACATGAGGAGAAGCTAATGGAACAATAAAATGGGCTCTCTTGTGGAAGCAAGTTGCACTTGCCTAAGGGGTGTTCTTGGTTGGTGGTGGATTTATGGAGAAGGAAGAAGAGTAAATGAGAAAGTGGAGGAAAGAGAAAAGTTAGGTGGGTTATAAAGGGGGATGGTGGTGGGTTTAACATGATGAACCAAGGAATAAACCAAGCCATCCCAAAATAAACCAAGTTAAACCATTACATGCTATGATGAACCTAATCAAGATTAAACTGAAATTAGCTAGCCAGGCAGAAAAATAAAAATACATATCAGGATTCCGTATACGTATACTGGAAGTACGTAGAACGAAAAATGGGGGTGACAACTCTACCCACCTTAAAAAAATTCCGTCCTCGGAATTTAATCAAGAGGCTAGAGATGTCGAGCAAGCTATATCAATTGCAGACAGTACAGAACTAGCAGTCAATCAAGCAATCATTCATGCAAGCAAGGAACTTAAGCATAAGGCATAAGAAGACATTATACCTTACGAGTCAAACAGGTCGGGATATCGCGATCGGATATCATCCTCACGCTTCCATGTTGACTCATCCGAAGAGTGATGACCCCAAACAACACGGACTAACTTGATAGTCTTGTTCTTGAGTATCTTCTTCCTCCGGTCCAATATAGATACGGGTCTCTCCTCATACGAAAGATTGGTACCAACAACCAATTCTGAATGATCAAGGACATGACTCGGATCCGGGATATACCGTCGTAATTGGGATATATGAAAGACATCATGTACCTCACGTAACGACGGCGGAAGAGCGCGACGAAAGGATACATCACCTACTCGCTCTAGAATATCAAACGGCCCTATATACCTAGGACTGAGCTTTTCCCGTACGCTGAATCGAATGACGCCACGGGTAGGCGAGATCCTAAGGAATACGTGGTCGCCGACAGAAAATTCAAGGGAACGCCGATGAGAATCGGCCCAATGACGCTGGCGATCTTGGACAACTCGAAGATGATCTCTGACTCATCTGACCACCTCAATAGTCCGCGTCACCATCTCTGGTCCAAGTATTTGCCTCTCACCGATATCGTCCCAAGCTAAAGGAGATCTGCACTTCCTGCCGTACAAGGCCTCGAAAGGTGCCATCTGGATACTAGCCTGGAAAATGTTATTGTACGAGAACTCTATGAGATGCAGGTGATCTTCCCACGAACCACCGAAGTCGAGTGTACATGACCGCAGCATGTCTTCAAGAGTCTGGATCGTACGTTCTGACTGACCATCTGTCTGCGGATGGTAGGCTGAACTGAACTTGTGACGAGTCCCCAAACTCTCTTGAAGACTCCGCCAAAAGTGCAAGGTGAATCTTGAATCTCTGTCGGACACAATACTGACTGGCACTCCATGAAACTTGACTATCTGCCTGAGGTACATCTCTGTAAGCTGATCCGTCGACTGACCGATTCTGAAAGGAAGAAAATGAGCTACCTTCGTGAGACGATCAACTATAACCCAGATGGCATCCCTCCCAGCTGGGGATCTAGGTAATCCAGTTACAAAATCCATGGTAATGTGCTCCCATTTCCATTCCGGGATCGGTAAAGGTTAAAGAAGTCCAGCTGGTCTCTGATGTTCGGCCTTAACTTGTTGACAAACTAAATAACGAGAGACAAAATATCACATATCCAAAATAGTGTCAACACCCAAAAATATCACATATCCAACACATATCCAACAGAAGTATATCAACATCCAATAACATGCTCGACACAAGTACGGCTCCTCATACAATCAGACGTCAGACAATCATACTACATATCATGGCGGGCCTTCGAACGAGACTCCGCATTACGCATGAATGGGAACTCAACCTCGTCGTCGATGCGCTCAAGCTCGTTGGCGACCAAGGCACTAGTGTCGACCAAGACACTAGTGTCACTTTAGCAAGCGCTCCGAAGTGTCTTGGCCAGTTCCTTCGCCCTTCTATACTGTAAATGAAAGTATAATTGAATTTAGTATACAAACATGAAAATCTCAAACTAACTTCTAATGCGGAACTCACCATCTTCACCAATAAAGCATACAAGATGTTTTTTGAAGGAAGATTTCCAACAGCTACTACGGCCTCGGGACCCGGGTTTGAAGGGTTCAACAACTTAGGATGTCCGACCCGCCGGAAGTACGGCATGTAGTCCTCGCTGCAGTCGGCCATCTTGGTGACCGGTTGACTCTCATCTTCCCCAAGCAGGTGCCTTTGCCACTCGGAGTAGAAGTCGGTCACCTAGTCGAAATACGCCGGTTTGTAGTTCAATGGTTGGGTCCCGCGGGGAGGTTCCAACATCTGTAGTGTGTGCTTCGGCACACTTTGCACGAAGCCAAATTACCGAAGTATACGATCAGGCATGTATGTCTTCTTGATATCATAACATGTGATCATGCCATGAAATAAAGAAACTTGTTGCATGGCACGACTCCACTCGCAAAAATCCCGGTATGGATCCCAAAATATCTGTAGGAAAACAGTTAACAGCAAAAAAAAACTTAACATGAAAAAATAAGTCCCAATTTATTACCTCTTTTGGTACCAGATTGTCAAGTACTTCACGAATGGAAGCCAGTATTTGCCAATCTTTGGTTTCCACCTGGGCCGGCCTCCATCGAGCCACTCTAGAAAGGTGTTCAAAATAGATTGGGTTCATGTTACCCCGCCTGAGCATCGAAAAGTGCTCGTATATCCATGTCTATTCAATTTATAAGTTAATAGTCACAAAATATAAATAACAAAATGAAGTATACGAGATTAAATCGTTGGAAGTTTTCTTACATGTAGGAGAGTCTGGCATCTGGCAATTGTCTTAGTCCCGACACGGGATGCGATGTCGAGCTCGCGGTAAAGATAGGCGAGAATACCGCTACCCTACGGATATATCAATGAAGTCATCCACGGACAATAAATTGAGCATGTACCTCGCATGTATCGAGGTTCCGGACTTGTCCAAAATGTCCACCATTCCTAGGACGAACATCATGTAAGCACGGGCCACCGTGTCGACCAACTCATCATCATCCTCATCCAATTCCATATTCGTGAAGTGCTCCACCAGAAATGACAGAGGAATTCCATATGATTTCTTGAAGCCGGGGAGAGTTTTAAAACTAGTTTCCTTAAGTCCAAGGTTACTTGAGACAAACTTGACGATCTTTGAGTACCATTTTGTGGATTTTTCATCTCTGTAATGTTCTTTGGTCTTGATGCGACCGGTAACTGGTAGCTCCAGTATCTGGTAGACGTCGTCAAGTGTAATGGTCATCTCCCCGCATGGGAGATAAAACGTGTTGGTCTCCGGGTGCCATCTCTCCACAAAGGCGGATATCAGGGCACTATCCATTATCCTATAGGCATAATCTGCCAAATTATGCAAACCGCTCTGTACGATTTTAACCTGGATGGCCTCCGGTAAGCTTCTAAACGGCCAAGACACGATTTTCTTCCCGTGGCTCACAGCCCTAAGGATACGATATGTCCTCTGTATATCAAACAACATATAAAAACATAAAAAATATGAAATACATATAGATATCATATACTAAACTGCTAGCTTACAAAAGTAATGTACATACCAGGTCCTTCCATATTGCATATGCAATATGGTTCTCAAAAGAAGCCAACATTGAGCAACCTGGCGGCCGGACAGGCGGCTCAGAAGGACCGGCCTCCTCAGAAGGACCGGCCTCCCCAGATGGAGCAGAACCACCTTGACGTGGTGGTAGGAGTTGCCTAATTGGCACGTCGTCGTCATCACTGGAAGAAGGAGAAGAAGTACGAGCTCGTTGCTTCGACCGAGCTTGTGCAACCGGTGGGGGTCTCCGTGTCCCATCCCGACCTTGGCGCTCCGGTTCAGAAATTGTAATCGGACGCTCAAGAGGACGTTCCGCGCGTTCCTTCCGCTTTGACGCGGTGGGGCGTATTCTTTTTGGTGCGTCCGGAGGACTGTTACCCTTATAGAACAATAGATTGTGCGACCGTACAATTAATAAATAATGCAAACTAAAATAGAACTGTTACCCCCTATCCCCCACCCCCAGAACTGAGTACAATAGGACTGCCAAGCATGTGGCAGTCCACATGTAAACAATGACTGCCACATGCCTGGCAGTCCTCTATTGAAAGAGGACTGCCAGAACTGTGGCAGTCTTTGTTTACATATGGACTGCCACATGCTTGGCAGTCCTACTGTACTCGGCCAACAGCCAAACGACTCGCTAGTTTGTCATTTTCTAGGATTAGGGTTTGAAGAAAAATTGTGGGTTTGTCGTGTTCGAAAATACCATTCATAAACCTTAAAGACATTCTAAACCTAAATTATCAAAAGTTTTTAGACAATTAAAACTATTCTAGGGTTTCGAATAAAATGTAGAAAATTAATGAAGAAATTAGGGAAGAACGTACCTAGAATCCGATTTCTTAGAAGCCAAGTGTCATCTCGTCGAATGTGGGAGGGTTTTTGAAAGAAATTTGGTGGAGGAATTAGGATTAGATTGTTGGAGGAGAATTTTCTAGGGTTTTGGGAGAGGGAGAGAGAGCTCTTCTTTTTTTTCTTTTGGAGGAGAGAGAGAAGAAATTATGAAATGGGAAGGAAATGTGAGTTTGGGGGGTTGGGCTGCCCCCTAGTAAAATTTAGGCTGCCCCCTAGTAAAATCTCCACTTTCTCGGCTGCCCCCTAAGTAAGGGCTGCCCCCTAGTAAAAGTGGTGGTGCCCCTAAAAAAACCTTTGTTAGAGTTATAGTCATAAAGGTGGTGTTAGTGCATTAAATACAGTTGTAAAAGCAATAACCACGTGGCCATGCACTATATTTACAGTCTCCATAACATTAATTGCATTCAAAAAACAATAACCACGTGGCCATGTACCATAATTGCAGTCGTCATAGCACTAAGAGCATCTCCAACCCTATTGTGACTTTGGAAAAAAGTTAATGCCACATAAGAATGACAAAATTTTATTCAAAAGTTCTTCTCCAATGCAATTGTCAAGTCAATTGTGAAGCTTATGTGGCAAAAATTAAAGAAGACATTGTGAAGTTGATTGTTTTGTTCTAGACAATGCACTTGACAATGTCTTCTCTTCCATGTCATCAATTATGAATAAAAAATATTAGAAAAAAGAAAGAAGATGAGTAGTTGTCTTGGAAGTTGTAAAAAATACTTTTTATTGTCTTCTCAATACTTTTGCATTGGAGAGAGTTTTTCTATCTCATTGTCTTTTGAGATATAATTTTTCCACATAAACAAGACATTGTCTTGTGACTCATGTCACATAGGAGCCACCTAAGACTCACAACACTTAACAAGACAATAGGGTTGGAGATGCTCTAACTATTATTGAAAAATCAATAGCCCACGTGGCCGTCCGCTTCGAAGGACGAAACTCCTTGTCTGTCGAGAGAATACCTCAGAGGAAGTAATGTAATAACACGTTGAGCATGGCTCCATTAATGCTTACCACAGACAATTGTCGATATTAGGGACAACTATCAGTTACGAGAGGAAATCCCTTCTTTTACTAACGCTGTGTTTGGGAACTTTTGTGGAGAGGGAAATAAAAATTTGAGGGGAAGAAAAATGGAGGAGAGTAAAGTGAAAGTAAAGTTAATTTTTCCTTCCTTTGTTTGGATGGACAAAAAGCAGGGGAAGAAAAAGTTTAAAAATAATTTTTTATTTGTTTAGGGATAGAGATACAATTACTATTTAGTCCTTGATATTCTCAAATGATAATTTATTATTACCTTTATGAGGGGTGATGGAGTAAATTCACTCAAATTCCTCTCATCTCTCTCAATTTTCCTTCCACTTTTGGGAGAAATTTTTTTTAGTGGGACCCACCTACTTTTTTCCCTCAAATTTTCCTTCCCAATTTCCCCTCCTCCTTTCCAAACACCATCACTTTTAATTTTTTTCTCACTTTCCCCTCATCTTTTTCCTTCCTTCCATTTCCCCCCTTCCCAAACACTACCTAAGAGGACTTATGCGAGGATGACCATTTTCGTATTTATGCGAGGATGACCATTTTCGTATTTATGCGAGGATGACCGCTTTAATTGAGCAGCATTATGCGAGGTTGACTTCCGCGAGATAGCCATTTCTTTTTTCTGGATAGAATTCTACGAGGACGACTTACGGTAACTTGGTTTATGTGATGCCCAATGTTTTCATGGATCTACAAGACTTCCTTTAAAGTTTTTGGTTATCTAATCAATCTCATATAGATTTTTGAAATACTCTTAATAGATAGAAGGTTTTGTTTTTCTGGGCATTTCTTTTTACTTCGTCGTAGAATTGTAGTTTACTTTTTGCATAGCTTTTTGTCGACCTAAAACTTGGCAAAATTTTAGGATATAGGATATGCTAGTTGTCCTCGTACTGAGACTGTCATTCTGTACAGATTTTTTACTAACTTGTGGGATAATTGTCGTACAGGGAACAACTGTTCTGCTTCGGGAAGCAACACTAAGGGGGCGTTTGGTTCACTGTAATGTAATCGTAATCGTAATGGAATTGGGTTTGTAATGTAATTGGGTTTGTAATGTAATGGAATTACAATTACATTACCATGTTTGGTTGGAACATGTAATTAAACCATGGAATGTAATACCAATTACATTCAAGTGTTTGGTTTAACATGTAATGTAATCGAATAATATTAATTATTTGTGTTATTTGACAAATATACCCTTAATATTTATATGTATATTTTTTGGCCAAATTTAACTACTTTATAATTAATAAAAAATATCCGGTAACCAAATAAAATAAAACATTACATCGTATCACGTAAGAAAGTAGAAAAAATAACAATGTTATAAAATAAATTTCATTCCATCTCAGACAAAAGTTCAAATAGTTATAAACCAGAACATTCATATGGTATCATATAACAAATGATCAAAATAATATCTCATTGTATCATGTAACAGAAATATCCAGTAATCAAATAAAATCCACAAAATCCTACGCAAACTCTAAAAGACTTTTCACCCAAATTTCTCTCTCTTCATCGGGAACACTAAAAAATAAGCCGACTTTGCTAGAATCACAACCAATAAGGAAGTGTGCTCTGTGCCTCTCTGCTATGGTAAGTCCAGACAACTTTTTCAGCTCATCATATATTATCTTTTTGTTCTCATTATCCTCTTCTCCCAAAGCCCGACTCAAACGACATGAGGACTCCCGAATCTCACTAGCAATGATACGGGCTGCACTCTGAACCCCTTCAACAAAGATGGTGGCATCATCACGCTTCCTCTTTTGCCTTCTTGAGGTTACGTCAGAATCAAAAACTGAATTAGAAGGAAGTTGAGAATCATTTGAAGATGCATTGACAGGAATTTGGGAAGTCTCCATCGTATCATTGACCTCTTGATTCTCCAACTCTTCAACCACATCAGCAGGAGTCTCTGCAAGATTTCCAATGGCTCGATCTTTTCCAAAGATCATGCTCAACTCATCATAGTATTTGATCGGTACGTCTCTGAATTTTTTTGCCTCTGGATGACTCTGAAAATAAAACATTAAAATAAGAAGTATTAGTTATGATCTAACATAAACTAATGAATAGAATAGGTATGCAGATAACTAGAAAACCTCTCTGATCAACCTCTATGCATTTACATTCACACATGAAATGACTTGAGCAAACAACATTGTAGACATATATCTGTATAAACTTATCAGAACTTATCAGAATTTTCAATAAATGCAGGGCTAGCATCAGTTCCTACTCAAAGTATATTGTATCTCCAGGTATAAACTTCAAAACTTATCAATATCAACTTCAAAGCATCCCAAACTTATCATACTGCAAACTGAAACACAGAAAATTTATGAACTGGACCCATCTAATTGCAAAAAAGCCTGCAAGTAATACATATACCAGTTGGAAAGGAAAAGAGTTCATACTGCAGTCACACCTTGTGATCATGAAAGGCATACATCCTTTTCAAAGCAACAAAGCAAGCTACTAGCAGGAGCCTCTTAAAAAGCTACTGCATTGATCAGTCATCAGACAAAATACCAATCTACCACCAGTTGAAATATTAGGAAAAAAAATTCTGATCTGGCCAATCTTGTTGCATCAACCAACAAAGCAAGCTACTAGCAGGAGCCTCTGAGCATTGGATATACTGGTGAATCAAAGTAAAATAAAAGAGAAGATTACAAGCTAGAACAAAATATATTGTGACTAGTACCAGATGTTTATTGTAATGAAGGCAACCAAATACCAACATCAGTTTTACCCAGATATACCAAAATGAATTGGATCATAGTGTCATATATCATCAAGAAATTCAACCAGAAGAGTGTCATGTACAATTCAAATCGCGCAAACAGCATGTACGACCGAAAAAGGACAACGCAGGATGCATTTCGGGTTTGATTAGCATGTTTGATTTTCGTCAAGGCCGTTATACTCGAAGGTTACTCTCAGATAAAAATGTTTGATTAGCAGGAATGTGTCTGAAAATAACTATTTTTGTTGACAATTCAATATTTGCTACCATGAACTTTCACCAACTGAATGGTAGATTAATGTCCACTACAGAGAAGTTTCTTATGCATTTGCCTTATAAGTAATTCAATAAAGCCCTTAATATGTCATATTTTCTCCATATACTTTCAGAATAATACATCAAAATTCAAACAGAATGCATGAAATTATGATAACAATAAATCAAACAATAGATATTATTTACCGTCAGATATGCATCCCAAACGGCATCCTCTGCGGTCACCATCTTTGTCTCGGGGTCCCTTCCAAAACCACTACAATTTGGGCCCGTCAATAAAGCATGGACAATGTTAAAATTCTCTCTTAAAACCCTCATCCGGGATTCGATATGTGGTTTCTTTTGAATACCCGAACCAGGTAGCTTTTGCTCAAGTTTCTCATGGATTTTGGTCAAGCTACCCGCTTTGAGATAAGTGTCGGGCCTAATTTCTCCTTCATTGCGCAACTCTTGAAGAGTCTCAATGAGTTTTACATCTTGTTCCTTGGTCCACTTGAACTTGTTTCTTCCCGGACCCCGATTAGCCATTTTTCTAGCAATTTCCTGGCAAAAAAAAATGATAATCCCAACTGGAGAAACATCAGAAGAAACAGAAGAAACAGAAAAGTCATGCCTCTGGCACATAATCTTCTTGTACTATAAAATTATTAGACATGATAATCCCAACTGGAGAAGAGAACTTCATGTACATTAGTAACTACATGCAAAACTCATGAGTAGGCATCAATGTTCCTAAGACTTGAGACTCCATCAGAAGACATTATATGACAAACTGAGAATTTCACCAACAGTTTGACTCAGTAAATTATTAGACATGATAATCCCAAAGCAGTAAAGTTGTTGAACAAATTATGATGATGGGGATGAACAATATATATATATGATTCACACAACAGACTTTTTTTTTCTGCTCAACTTTAGCCACATCAGATATAGTGATATATATGAATCAGATATATTAGTATCTTGATACCTTGAATATATGGATCAAATATATGTCTGAGATGGACATGAATAAGGTTATGATTGCAAATATATAAAGTCCAAACCAAAACTACTAATGAATGATACTTTGCTATTATGGAACCACTGAATGATACTTTATTACGAGTTCAGCAATATATGAGTTCAGAATATGGATTAATTTGCTTGAAACCATATCATTCAGAATACTTGCTCCAATTTTATGTTGTGATTGAAGATACAAATCATAGAGCTCAGGAAGATACAACTCATGTTTTCTTTCAGATCACATTTGGACATGAAAAATAACTGGATTAAAATGTCACAGTTAAACTACAACTACAACATCATCAAAGTTTCCATTCAATGTTCATAGAGATAATAATAAATCTCATTACAAGGAAAAAAAAACTCAGGACATTCTAAATTGAGTCTTTCATGCGGGTTGTCTATTTGCTATCCAATCATTGTACATTTCTTGTGCTAAATTTGCTCTCCATGTAGTCCATTCATTTGAAGTTTCGATGGTAGTTATAGAATCACCGGCAAAAGGGATATTGTGTTCCACATCTTCAAAGATTCCCGTTTCTATTGGATCTAGTTGCATATCATTTTGCAACTCTCTCCTAACAAAGTTGTGTAATAAGCAACATGCCATTATGATTCGAATTTGAGTCTTGACGGGGTAGAACGAAGGACTCCTAAGAATTGCCCATCGACTCTTAAGTACACCAAAACATCTCTCGATCACATTCCTAGCTCTTGAATGCTTCATGTTGAAAAACTCTCTAGGAGTATTGGGTTGGCGGCCTTCTCTCCACTCATTAAGGTGATAACGTGTTCCTCGGTACGGAGCTAAAAATCCCTCACAATTTGCATATCCAGCATCCACAAGGTAATAGTGACCTACATAAGATAATAATTTTTAAAAATCTTTTTTTAGAAAAAGGGGGAAAAAAGTACTTCACAATTTAAAAGTAAATTACCATGTGGAACTTTTAAACCATTTCTCCTACTAATAGCATCACGGAGCACCCTACCATCGGCAGCAGAACCTTCCCAACCGGCCAAGACATAAATAAACTGCAAATCTTGAGAACAAACTCCCAAAACATTTGTTGTAACTTTCCCACTCCGATTCCGAAACTTAGCTTGATCTTCTAAAGGAACTCTCATACTAACATGTGTCCCATCTAGTGCCCCTAAACATCCCTATATATTTAGAGAAAAGATAATCAGCGTAGTTAAATTCAATTTTTCTAAGAAGAAGCTACATATTATGTTACAAGGTTATACTTCATACCTTAAAATATTTCCATCTCTCATCATTGCAGTTTTCTGGAATTGGTTCTGGTTTTTTCAACAAGTCTTCTTGCAGGCGTATGATAGAATTCAAAACATTATTGAAATACTTGCTAACTGTCTCACCCGATCTCTTAAAATGAAATTTAATATTCCGATTCTTCATATCATGTCCTATGATATGCAAAAATATTGCCACTTGCTCATCCACCAATAGATTCTTTGATGCCTTTAAACCGCCATCTCTTTCAACTTTTTCACATAGAACATGAAAAGCACGCCTACTCATCCTTAATTGTTCAACACAATGAGTTTCACTCCTATAAACCAACTCGTTTACTATCTCCCTATTTCTGAAGAAGTTAAGTGCATATTTATGTCTCTCTAAAGACTTTCTTCTAGCATACATCATAGATGTAGAAGCAACAACTTGAAAAAACCAGTTTTGTAAATTGGAAATGTGCAACCAGTGAGTACATATGGCAGTCAACTTCTTTCTTTCACTTGAATGAAGACGAGCCATTACTGCATGAATACTTCCATATAATCAGTCATTACGATGAAATAATATTTCTCACTTGAATGAAGACAAGACATTACTGTATAAATACCCAAACAATGGTGATGTTGATCAAATATTGTAGAATACTTGAAATTTTCAATTTTTTTAAGAGTATAATGATTAAAATATGCAACAAATTGCATCAAAACGCTGATCACAACGAACATAGACATAATTTTGTAATTTTTTTATGGTTTCTTCTGAAAATAGACTATATGGAAGTATTTTTTTTTATGGTTTCTTCTGATCATAAGAGTATTTTCTGTGTTCTATAGGTGTGATATTTGCTGGTTTCTTCTGAAAATAGACATAATTTTGTAATTTTTTTATGTGATATAACTTTGATAATTTTTGTAAGCAGCCCATAGATAGATATCAGCAATTGACCCCAACCCATATAAAATTCCAATACAAAGATGTTACAAAATTTTCATTAAAAAAAACTTCTAGCAAGTAGAACCCAAAATTTCACTAAAAGGAATAATACCTTGGGATTTTCGAGCTCCGGCCGGCGGAGGAGTCGGAGGAGGAGGAGGAGGAGGCGGTGGTGGAGGAGGAGGTGGAGGCAGCGGAGGAGGAGGAGGAGGCGGCGGCGGCACCGGAGGGTGCGGGCGATCGATGCAGCGGAGGAGGAGGAGGAGGAGGCGGCGGCGACGGCGGTGGCGGCACCGGAGGGGCGGTGGCGGCACCGGAGGGGGCGGGCGGTGGAGGCGACGGAGGGGGAGGAGGAGGAGAAGTGAAGTTTTTTAGATCTAGGTATTCTCTCTCCTGGGAGCCTTTCGGGGGTTTTATGGGTTGAAAATTTCCTAAAGGGTAAAATTGTAATTTACGATTTGAGGATGTAATGTAATTATGATTACATAGGTTTTAGGATGTAATTGATTTGAATAGGAGTAGATGTAATGTAATCATGTTTGTAATTGCTATTACATTACATCTAGAGAAAAATTGTCCAACCAAACATCTTAATTAGGATTACGACGTAATGTCGATTACATTACGTTGTCCAACCCGGTGAACCAAACGGGGCCTAATTGTTTATCGTTAGACCAAGCATTAAATACTTCGGGAATCAAATCATATCTTTGATTTGATTTGCTTGGGAGTTCCAACCATCAAGGGGGCTTATAAATAAGCTGCCCCTTGATCTTTCTTTCTTTCTGCACTTTGAGATTGCCAAGAGAGTTGTTGTCTTCCTCCACCTCGGCGATCTATGGGCTTCTTTGATGATTCTTTTCTTCCCCAACAATCCTCACTTCTTCAATCATTAGAAATCAATCCTAAGGGATCTACCGTTCCGAAACAAGACTCAAGGAAGGGGAAAGCTCAGACCTCCTCGAGCATCGTTCCTCGACCAAATACGGTGTTAGGTCGATTATGACTGGTAAGCCTCGTCTTGGACCGACGATGAACACCTTTGAACGACATTAATAGAGTAAATGACTCTTTGCCTGATCTTCAAATCACTTTGGAAGAGAGATGTCTGTTGGGAAAGAAACGCGGAAACCTTTCCCCAAACCGGAGAGTACCTGCGAGAGGACCGAGCAATACAACGCACGAACCAAAAACAACCACACAAAAACAGTCCACGCAGACACAGAGAATTTTTGACGTGGAAACCCTTGCGGGAAAAACCACGGGACGATCGGAGTCCAACCCTGAGAAGCCTCCACTAATGGAATAGAAGAATTACACCCTCTACAAACTCCTCCGATCCAAATCGGATCCCCACAACACTCAGAGATAAGAACAATGATCACAAGGCTACGAAGAACGAGAACGACGAGTAGAGATTACCCGAAACACGATCTCCTTCGAAAAACGACCTTCGATCCTCCGTCTTCTTCTCCGAAGTTGCAATGGCACTCTTGCCTCCTTCTCTCTCGAACTTTTTGTGTTGTCCAATACTTGCGATTATGAATTAGGGTTGAGAAAACTCAATATAACTCCCCAATCCCGCAACCAACCTGGACCGTTGGATTAGATCCAATGATGAAAACTCATCCTAAAATCCGCTTCAGCCCCCGACGACACAGAGTTCGGCCAGAACTCTGTGTCAAGCATCCAGAACCTCACCCCACAGTACTGGAGTGGCCAGACCGAGTTCGGCCCGAACTCGCCATGGGACCGAGTTCGGCCCGAACTCGGATCCCCTGTTCCAGAATCTCCCCCTGGGCAGCAACAGCAGCAGCGACTCTACGTCGCCCACTTCCCGAGCTTCTTCGACACACGAACGGCGCTCGTCGCATTCCGGGGTCTTCTCCACATAGGTTGGGAACCCCACCCACTCCAACAAATCTCCTCCTTCACAACTATGGGGAGGACGTCGTCATCCCGACGATCTGCCTGCAGTACTCAAACTTCCCCCTTGGTAGAATCTTCGTAAACATATCAGCTCCGTTGTCGTCTGTATGCACCTTCTCAAGCTCCGCGTCCCTCTTCTCAACCACATCCCGTATCCAATGATACCGGGTCTCGATGTGCTTGGACCGGCTATGAAACGTCTGATTCTTCACAAGGTGGATAGCACTCTGACTGTCGCAAAGCAAAGTATACTGCTCTTGCTTCAGTCCCATTTCCTGCAACAGCTTCTTCATCCATAACAGCTCCTTGCAAGCCTCCGTCGCCGCAATGTATTCCGCCTCCGTCGTCGACAAGGCAACACACTTCTGCAACCGCGACTGCCACGACACTGCTCCTCCCGTAAACATCATCACGTAGCCCGAAGTCGATCGCCTCGTGTCTACATCTCCAGCCATATCAGCGTCGGTATACCCGACCAGCTTCGGCTCGTCACCACCAAAAGAAAGTCTCCAACCGGCAGTGCCCTGAAGGTATCGTAGAATCCACTTAACCGCACTCCAGTGTACCCTTCCAGGATTTGAAAGATACCTGCTAACCGTACCAACTGCGTGAGCAATATCTGGCCTCGTACACACCATAGCATACATCAGGCTTCCCACAGCTGAAGCATATGGAACCCGCTCCATATCTTCCTTTTCGTCCTCGGTAGATGGACACTGCTCCTCAGTGAACTTAAAGTGAGCCGCGAGGGGGGAACTCACTTTCTTCGACCCGTCCATCCCGAAACGCTGAAGTACCCGATGAATGTACTTCTTTTGGGACAAGTGTAGCAGCTTGGACTCTCTCTCTCGGCTGATCTCCATCCCAAGAATAGTCTTCGCTGCGCCCAAATCCTTCATAGAGAAGGCCGCGCCCAGTTGGCGCTTCAACTCCGCTATCCTAGTGGCATTCCGACCCACTAATAGCATATCATCCACATAGAGCAGTAAAATGATGAAATCATCCTCGGCAAAATACCTCACAAATGCACAATGGTCCGACGTCGTCCGTACATAACCATGCTCCCCCATAAACGACTCGAACTTTCTGTACCACTGCCTCGGAGCCTGCTTCAGACCATACAAGCTCTTCCTCAACCGACAGACCAAATGTGACTTGCCCTTCTCACAGAATCCCTCCGACTGCTCCATGTACAACTCCTCCTCAAGATCACCGTGGAGGAACGCCGTCTTCACGTCCATCTGCTCGACCTCCAAGTCGAGACTGGCTGCTAATGCTAGCACCACCCGAATAGACGAATGCTTGACGACAGGCGAAAAGATCTCATCATAATCCACGCCTTTCCGCTGACCGTAGCCCTTGACTACCAGCCTCGCTTTGTATCGAGGGCGAGTAGCATCATCCGTCTGCTTCACTCTGAACACCCATCGATTCTTCAAAGCCTTCTTGCCCTTTGGCAACCGCACCAGATCATAAGTAGAATTGGTGTGCAAGGAACTCATCTCCTCCTGCATAGCCACCATCCACTCCTGCCTGTGTTCGTCTTCCATAGCCTCTGCGAAACTTTCGGGCTCTCCCCCGTCAGTCAGTAGCACATACTCATCCGGCGAGTATCTCGTAGATGGTCGACGATCCCTGTTGCTCCTTCTCAGTGGAGCCACTGGTGCTGGCTGTATACCGACAGCCTCCTCCCCTTCAGGAACTACCTCTCCGGCATGCTCATCCTCCTGAGGGACACCCTGACCACCATCAGCAGGCTGATGATCAAGGTTGGGAGCAACTCCATGTACCGGCTCCCCCATAACTGGATCCTCCGCGATGTCTTCTGGAAACTGCTCGAAGCGAAATGACTCTAACTCAGGCAATTCCTCAGCCTCAGAAGGCGTCTCGGAATCCTGAGTGTTGGTCATGGTCTGATCCTCGACGAACACCACGTCCCTGCTTCTGTAGAGCTTTCCTTCCACTGGGTCGTAGAGTCTATAGCCAAACTCATCCCGACCGTAGCCGACAAAGACGCATCGCCTCGTCTTCGGCTCAAGTTTGGTCCTCTCGTCCTTCGGTACATGCACGAAGGCCTTACAACCAAACGCCCGCAGGTGACTGTATGACGGCTCTTTGCCGTACCATACTTTATCAGGCACATCACCCTGCAAAGGAGCACTAGGAGACAAATTAATAATATAAGCAGCTGTGAGAAGAGCCTCACCCCAATAACTGCCCGGCAAGTTTGCTTCTGACAGCAAACACCGCACCCTCTCCATCAGTGTCCTGTTCATGCGCTCCGCTACACCATTGAGCTGAGGTGTCTTTGGCGGAGTCTTCTGGTGTCGTATCCCTTGCTCTCTGCAATACGCATCAAAGGGACCGATGTATTCGCCGCCATTGTCGGACCGAACACACAACAACTTCTTGCCCGTCTCCCTTTCAACGGAGGCCTGAAACTCCTTGAAAGTAGGCAGCACCTGATCCTTGGTCTTTAAGGCATAGACCCAAACCTTCCTGGAACAGTCATCAATAAAAGTCACAAAGTAAGAAGCACCACCAAGAGTTTTTACCTTCATAGGACCGCAGACATCCGAGTGAATCAACTCGAGCAACGCCGGCTTCCTCGAACTTGGGTGACTCTGGAAAGACACCCTATTTTGCTTCCCAGCCAAACAGTGCGTGCATTTCTCCAACTTTGTAGACTTGAGCCCCGGAATCACCTTCCTGTTCACCAAGTAGCTCATCCCCTTCTCGCTGATATGGCCGAGCCGCCTGTGCCACAACTCGGTAGACGCATCACTGACTGCGTTCACCTCCTGTGCCCCCTGTGCGCTCCCCTCCATATAGTAGAGACCGGACTTCTTGCTTCCTCTGGCAATCACCAACGAACCTCTGGAAAGCTTCCACTGACTATTCCCGAAGAGACTGAAGAATCCCTCGTCATCCAACCTTCCAACCGACACCAGGTTGAAACGGATATCAGGGACGTGACGAACATCCTTGAGAACAAGAACCGCACCCGTCTTCGTTCTCAAATGCACATCTCCAATGGCAACCGCCTTCGACACATCTCCGTTGCCCATCTTCAACACGCCACAGTCGCCTGTCGTGTAAGTGGCAAACAGTGTCCTATTGTGAGATACATGTGCTGAAGCCCCTGAGTCCACCAGCCAAGAATTGTCATCGCAGGCGAGGTTAGTAATGACCTCATCACCTACGACGATCACATCGCCTCCATGCGTCGAGGCCGCCGCTGTAGTGTTCTCTTCTTGCTTCCCCTTGTCGCCCTTCTTCTTCTTCTTCCAAACGAAACAATTCCGCTTGATATGGCCCTTCTTACCGCAATGGTAACACTCTGAGTCCTCGTACCGACCTTTGGACTTCCCCCTGCTCTTGTCTCTGCCACCACCTGGACCCCTGCTTTTGCCCCTTCCGCGGCTCTCTGAAACCAATGCCTCTGAGTGGTGGGATGTGGATGAAGTGCCCTGAGAACGTCTCCGCATCTCTTCATTCAACACCCCGCTCTTGGCAAACTCCAGACTGACCACGCCCTCTGGAGCAGAAGCGATCATAGATACTCGTACGGTCTCCCACGAGTCTGGCAAGGTACACAGCAGCCACAGTCCCTGAACTTCGTCGTCGAACTTGACTCCCATAGAAGATAACTGGTCAACCACGCCCTGGAAATCACTCAAGTGATCCGTAATAGACGCCCCATCCTTGTACCGTAGACCCATCATCGTTCGGATCAGGAACAACTTGTTTACCCCGGTCTTCTTCGCATACAAGGATTCCAGCTTATCCCATAACGTCTTCGCGTGCTCAATATTGGCAACGTGATTGTACACGTTCTCATCAACAAACTGCCGTATGTACCCACACACCTGTATGTGCTCGAACTTCCAGTCCTCCTCGGATTTATCACTGGGCCTCTCGGATGCAAACACAGGTAGATGCAGCTTCTTGACAAATAGCAAATCCTTCATCTTGCTCCGCCAATAATGATAGTTTGTGCCATTAAGGTTCACCATGCGCACCGGCTTCGCGTCCATCTCTCCTCTCTGGTTCCTCTGTCAACTCCTGACACCCTTTGAACCCAAAGCTCTGATACCACTCTGTTGGGAAAGAAACGCGGAAACCTTTCCCCAAACCGGAGAGTACCTGCGAGAGGACCGAGCAATACAACGCACGAACCAAAAACAACCACACAAAAACAGTCCACGCAGACACAGAGAATTTTTGACGTGGAAACCCTTGCGGGAAAAACCACGGGACGATCGGAGTCCAACCCTGAGAAGCCTCCACTAATGGAATAGAAGAATTACACCCTCTACAAACTCCTCCGATCCAAATCGGATCCCCACAACACTCAGAGATAAGAACAATGATCACAAGGCTACGAAGAACGAGAACGACGAGTAGAGATTACCCGAAACACGATCTCCTTCGAAAAACGACCTTCGATCCTCCGTCTTCTTCTCCGAAGTTGCAATGGCACTCTTGCCTCCTTCTCTCTCGAACTTTTTGTGTTGTCCAATACTTGCGATTATGAATTAGGGTTGAGAAAACTCAATATAACTCCCCAATCCTGCAACCAACCTGGACCGTTGGATTAGATCCAATGATGAAAACTCATCCTAAAATCCGCTTCAGCCCCCGACGACACAGAGTTCGGCCAGAACTCTGTGTCAAGCATCCAGAACCTCACCCCACAGTACTGGAGTGGCCAGACCGAGTTCGGCCCGAACTCGCCATGGGACCGAGTTCGGCCCGAACTCGGATCCCCTGTTCCAGAATCTCCCCCTGGGCAGCAACAGCAGCAGCGACTCTACGTCGCCCACTTCCCGAGCTTCTTCGACACACGAACGGCGCTCGTCGCACTCCGGGGTCTTCTCCACATAGGTTGGGAACCCCACCCACTCCAACAATGTCTTTGTGGGCTCACTTTTTTGACTTTTATTTTGTAAAAAATGCTTCTGTTGAGCTAAATTTTTCCTTGTATATTTTGCAATATGTTTGCCGACCACCATTATGCCCTTTGATACTTCTTTGACCATAACATCTTCGGGAATTGAACAGAGTTCCCTGTATCGTTCTACCCAGACTATCCCTCTTTTTAGTAAGGATAATAACGAGGAGCATAACAAACTTATGGCTAATGAGGGTGCGCTTTACACTATGTTTGGGAGCATTTGTGGGGAGGGAGAAGAAAATTTGAGGGGAAGGAAAATGGAGGAGAGTAAAATGGAGGGAAAGTTAATTTTCCCTTCCTTTGTTTGGATGGACAAAAAGTAGGGGAAGGAAAAGTTTAAAAACAATTTTTTATTTGTTTATGGATATAGGTATAATTACTATTTCCTCCTTGGTATTCTCAAATGATGATTTAATATAAACTTTTTGAGGGGTGGTGGGGTAAATTCACTCAAATTCCTCTCATCTCTCTCCATTTTCCTCCCACATTTGGGAGGAAAATTTTTTGGTGGGACCCACCTACTTTTTCCTCTCAAATTTTCCTCCCCCATGTTCTCTCCCCCTTTCCAAACACCATCATTTAAAATTTTTCTCTCACTTTCCCCTCAACTTTTTCCTTTCTCCCATTTTTCACCCTTCCCAAACAGTACCTTAGAGTTTTATTAGCACGACCTCCTTTGTACACCGGAAGAGCTATAACCTGCCGAAGCCAGACTTCTTATTTGGAGATGCAGTCTCGTGCATGCTCTAGATGAGCCTTATCTATTCTCCTAGGGTGAAGTAGCATTTTACATCCCGGAGATTAAGCAACACTATTCTCTCTCCTCCTTCTATAAAACAACTACCAAAATAAAGAAGAATTGGAGCCTTACCCGTAGTCACTCAGAGTTCCTACCAGGAAAATATGGTTCAACACAGAGAAGGGCATCTTTGAATGTGGTCACGGAGGAAGCTCACGAGTGATTATCAAATTACTCTCTGAAGAGATGTCTATTTAAGTGCCTTCGAGAGAGATTGCATCGAAGGCTTACACCTTTACCAACCATTTTCAGAACATCGCTACTACGTTTCCCTCCGCTGGGGGGTGACTGCATTGGCTCGCGGCCACGTGGTGTGCTGCCATGGACTCCGGCCCGGGGTGGGCTCGTGCTAGAAGGGGGCCATGGCTGGCTACCACGCGGGTGTGGGCCAGCACGGTCACCCCCAGCGGTGGCGAAATAATATTTTTCATTTCCAGAGTGCATGCAAAAATTACATATCTTTGAATTTTAGAGTGCCTTGATGGCTATGCGCCATAGATCAGAAATGGTGGGGCAAATTTAGAAAATGGGGTATGGGTTTTTGGCAAGATCTTGCTGGGTACACAGATAATGGCATAAGTTCTGGCTTACTAGCATGTCTTTCTGATCCATCCAATTAGCTTCTACATAGTCTTGGAGCTATACAATACCCAAACCAACAATTTCTTTACTCCATTGAGAGAGATGGGGATGACCCTCTATGAGATACAACGGGTTTTGGGCGAACTTGTAAACCCCTGGTTTCGAAATTTGCATTTTTTTCGAATTCCTAATTTTCTGATTTTGTTTTCTAGGATTTATTTGGGGATTATTTAGAAGATCATGGCATAGTTGTAATGTATGAAGGTGGGGTGGTACCATTGGTAATCATTTGGAAGTTTATGATTATTTAATGTGGAATGGCAACCGTAAATTTCTAGAAGTGGAGTGGTATTTTGGTTTGTAATAGTTGTCATGATTGGGTTAGCTAGTTAATTACTGGGAACTCTCAAGAAGCCCGTTAATTAATTATCAGTATTAATTAACACCAATAAATATTTCGTGGAATCTAGCATATTCCTAGGGAATATTCTCTACAATATTTTTGGAATATTATTTTTCTAGATTAGTCCTAATCACTCTATAAATACTCCTAATCACTATTACCATTAATTATTCCAATTCTTCAACTAGTCCTAATGACCATGCCCTGCCGTGTCGACATATCCACCATATTTTATTGATTCAACTAGCTATTACATTTACAATTCCTCGTGTCCGACACGACACAGTTCTACCGAAAACCCAAATAATTCATAAATCATTCTTCGTGTCCCTGGGTGCGACCCCGAGGACACTCCATTTTCGACACCACATTTTCGTGTCCTGTTCCCGTGTTCAGGGACACCAATACACCACAGTCTAGAAAACCCTAACCCTAATTTCATGTCATGTGTCCAAGGATACAGATCCAAACACTAACCCTAATTTTTGTACTGCACCGACGCCACCGTACCCTACTGCCTCAACATCACCTTCCAACCCGTCTTTTAATACGAGGAAGCCTAGATCCCGACCGACACGACCGTATCTGCAGCCTACTATCTATCCCTGCCACCGTCGATCTCCCCATACCGGTAGCCAAGCATGCATCTCCCTTGCCGCACCTACGCCTCCCCGAGCCTTCTCGCTGACTGCCATTGACATTGTCGCCCGATTCTCCAACGACCCCATCATGAACCACCCCAACATCAACCCTCGAGGCCCGCCGTAGGACTCGACCTCGCCATCACCTATCACCACGATCGCACTCCACCGCTCTGCCACCCTCCTCGACAGCCACCCCCATCGACACCCCTTTCGCTGCCACCAGCAGCACCCACCTGCCACCATCTTTCTGGATCTGTGCTAGCGGCCAAGTAAACCTCGCCGTGGCCGCTCCTGAGAGAAGCTGTGTCACGCCCCGCTCCCGTAGGAGCGATCGTCCTCGCTAAGGCGTGATGCCGTACGAGCCTAGATTGCGCTCGTGCAAGGCGGGTTCCATAACGGCCGATTACAGCGGCTGCGACGGGATCGTCGCACAGAAATCCCAAGCAGAGACATTGAATATGTCAGCAAAAATTTAGAACGAAACACAAGTCATTCAAAAGATACATTTTATTAATATTAAAACAAGAATTACAATGGAGCATAAGGCCAAGATTACAAGTCACTCAAGCTCACTCTTCTCACATTACAAGTCACTCAGCTCTCTCTCAGCTGTCAATATAAGTCTTCAACCGGCGGATGCTTCGGAAGGCGACGTCCATACATTATGTCCCGTATAAGTCTTGACTCCATGCGGCCGCACGCTTCGAATTGCCAAGGAACTTCGTGCCTCGACGCATCCAAGCAAGCTCCGCGCCACGAGCTTCTACCTGTGTCTGTAAATGAAAACTATATGGGTGTCAGTACTCAACTGTAGTGGTAGAATGAGCTCCTCGTCCACCCATACAAAACCAACACGTTTGATTTACTTTGTACAACATAGTCCTTTTATGATTGTCTTTCTACTCTTGCCTTAGGATCAGTTTTAGAAAAGACGCCTTGGCCTATTTTGTGTCTCTAGACCATCCCGTACTTGCACCAACAACATTAACCTATCAAGTCGTATTTGCCTTATGGCCCAAAGTCAGAGACGCAAACTATGCGACAGTGGTCAATTTTCTTGTGACCGTGCTACAAATCTATCGTGCCGTGCCTCGTAACTCAGTGTGACTTAACCATATCGTCGCCTCGCAGTCCTTACTACTTTGATCACCAACTGTCCCAAATCAAGACTTATGGGCTAAGTGTCACTCGACCGACTTTGTCTTGCGGCGTTTCCTGACTTAAACTCCAGACGACTCAAATCCAACTTATGCAACTTATATATTGACAACTTAAGACTTGACGCTACATCTCATGCTAAAGTACGTCGCCTACGTTGCAACCAAATCTTAGGCCCAATATTGTGTTCTAACTATACACACACATTCAACTCAACTCAATCCAAAGGCACACATGCGGGTTGCCGCCATGCCGACTCAACTATATCAATTGGTCACTGACTCCCAGAGCCATCTTGGACTCCCTTTAGCTTGTTAGGCGGCCGCCCTTGCCAGCGCGAGTAGCAAGCTCTGCTGCAAGACTCTGTGCTAACCTGTGCGGTCATCCAACACGGCTAATCATGTTTCTCAAGAACCGGCCCCGTAGGCCGCCTGGGTCACCGTTCGAGAAAACTCTACCTTGTCGACAAGTTGTCCATGAACATGCAAGACTCGACTCAAACTGACGTCTCACACAGTCATTCTACCTCTAGTGTTACCATCTCTTTCAGGGCCAAGTTCAATACTTTTCAATTCTGAGACCGCCTCGACGACCCATAGTCGCTAGCATTCTTCTTTCTTGCCCTATCATTTCCTTCAACTCAGGAACAACTATTTGAAGCCCTTTTTCCAAACTCAATGAATCAACCGTGGCCCGTGCCTTAAACACTAAGTCCGTGCAACTTGCATTAAGCCAATTGTGCTCTACGCGACACTCTCGCCCAAGTCGATGGGCCTTGAGATCGTGGGACTACTTAACTTGATAACCGTAGAAGAATAGGACAGTACTTGGAATGTCTTAGGTCGACCGGCATAACTTTGCCTAACTTAATCAAGCCTACAACTTAATCCGAAGGACGAGCAAAGGCTATGCCAAGCCTTGTATGGTGGAAGCGTGCATGCTTTATCGAGCATTTACGCGGACGACGCCTATGACTTAGGCTAATTCCAACTTGGTGACAACTTATACCAACTTCCTTCTCCCAAGCCACAAAACGAAGGGACGAGTGTCATTTTCAAAGCACGCCGTGCACCAACTCTAAGTCGACTGTTGGATCATTCCATATTCTAACTCAATTTAACCCATCGGGATTATTCCCTTATCTATATGGATTCGTCTCTTTTATTATCAAGCCTACTTGTGCAAGTTGAAAACATTCGATTTATTATGTGAAGGCTAAGATGAGACAAGTTCACCGAAACTACCCCACCTGAGCAAGCGGTCGTCTTGACCGAGCGATATCTTCGAGCAGCCGTTGCAAGGCTAAGTCCGAACACCGTCGACGTTCCGATCCCTCCGATTGACTGAGCGGGACAGGCACTACATCATATACCACTCAGAAAAATTTTTATCCTCGAAACTAACTGAGTACTTACTTATTGACTTATCATTCGATATTCAACGACTCTCGCGCACACACTTCGCCTAGGTGTTCTTTCAATCCGAGCTGCGCTCGTGCTTACTGCTATCTTAGTCGTATGGCATACCAACTAATCAACCAACATTCAGGTTCATCTTAAATCAACTATCGTACTCCAACTTTTCATTTCTTCAAAATACTATTTTAATTCCTCTATTCTCACTTGATTCAACGTATCATTTAGTTTGGATCGTGCACATATTCCAGGCGTCCCCAAAATATATGTATTTCAGCCAAGCATCGTGATAGAGAATCTGCCATCACCACTCGAGTTAGATTGTGCACATATTCGGGTGTCCTTGATATACGTGTATGTCAACCGAGCCTCGTGATGGTGCCTCCACAATTCTTACATCTTCGCACCGGAATGTCTGCCTAACCGCTAGGTTATGTCTTTAGGCTAAGGTCATCCGTCAGTATTGGAATCATAGTTCCCAAACAATAATATCAACACTGACCCCATCCTAAGGTCAAACCAAATTGATAGTACGGGGCTTTCTACCCAAGCTCGTATCACTCCGATTTCTAAACATCGAGCATCGATTCCCTGCACACATCCCAACATTCGTCGTACAGGGTCCGAGTCATTCAGCAAAGCCATCCTACAACAACTTACGCTCAACCAACTCCACGACATATCAATATTGCTCGTTCAATAAACCATCTTACATAGTATATCCCTTTAAACACGTTCGATATAGTTCGTCTATCAATCCTTCTCAATTCAAGCATGCTATGGCACAATTCATCGCTAACCAAAATTTCACCCACATTTCCATGTCATCTATTCCAATTCACGTAATCGATCACAAGGTCGTCTGACTTAACAATATGTTGTGCCCCGATCTTACACGATTCAGATTATCCACAGTGGGCATGAATCACCATGCACGCTTTCGCGGGTTAATCATCCCTATCGGGACATAACTCTTGTTTTATGTCTAGACTAATTTATTCTCGATGCATAGATTGGACCTACTCAATCCTTAACTTTCATTCATTCGTCAATCACAAGTCCTACAAATCCTCGAATTCACCTTCGCATGAAGCCAACAAGTCGAGATAATCAAAGTTGCCGCGTCCTAATTTTTCGAGTTCGATCATTCCTGCGACATGAATCACCATATCAGCGCTCATACGGAACGATCACCCCAAATCCGACGTGACGCATGTACGAGGCTAGAGTTGCGCTCGTGCAAGACACTTCAGGACAATAATACTTGTACGATCGTCATTCCTCGAATTAGAGTGCCCCCGAGTTATCGCATATCAATATTTGATATGCCTCAATACCATCGATGATATGCATAACTTGACGATCTTCCTTTGTAACGAATTTTGAGTCGTGCGAATGATGCTATCGTCCGACATGATAATCTCCTCGATATTCAAATTCAAGTTCGATCATTAACCCTTGAATCATTCACAACAACAATTTTCTCAAATTTAAATTCACGTATTGTTCATCCGTCTATCTTAAGTCATCGAGCAACATTTTTCTTCAAATCACATCATTCCTTTGCTAACTCAAATCATCGAGTAACTTCCATTCCAATCCTCAGAGTCATTTTCAAATATTTGAATCAAACCTTTTATGTATACTATCTTCCCGTCGTGCTAACTTTTCGTATATGATCCGCATCAATTTTCTCGATCAAGTCATCCATTCGTACACCCTAACTTTTCTTCGATTCAGTTTTACCTACTCAATCTTTTTCGCGTTTCATACTCGCGCCATCCTCAATCCTGTGCACGTTCCGTGTGTGTCAATTCCTAGGTTGTTCGAATCAACTCGTCAAATCTCAAGACTACAACTTATTTAACGCTACTCAATCTACGACTTTGCATACACGCAATGCTTGATGATAGACTCATCGACACCCCATCCTCAATCGATCGATCGACATCCCTGAGGCTATCCTATAAACCCCTCAGGGATTCATCAAATCCTCAACTTATCATTCGATTCACAATCGACTTCTTCAAATTTTTTGTTCGAACCATTTCTCGAATTTCAAGCATACTCATCTATATCGCATCGACGATAACATCGTCGTTCGATAGCACCCCTATCGACAATCATCCCATTTATTCAATCAAGTCTAACTCATTCTTGTCCGACACAATTCGAATCTCGCACTCGACCTTTCTAAGGTCGACGCAGCTTTGGCATATATGCCCAGCCCGACTTAGCCAACCGTGCTACGTAAACCATCTTTTTGTTTCTTGTCAAAAACTTGTTTTCCTACGTTTTGTAAAATATATAAACTTATTGTATGGACATCCTGTGGGACATTTGAGAGAGAGCGCACCAACGATATCAACTTTGCGAAAACAACACTTCAAAGTTTACGAAAACAACAGAGTTAAAGAATTCAATCGATAGTCCAAGAACGTAAAGCCGTGCTCTGATACCATTATGTCACGTCCCGCTCCCATAGGAACGATCGTCCTCGCTAAGACGTGAAGCCGCACGAGCCTAGATTGCGCTCGTGCAAGACGGGTTCCATAACGGCCGATTACAGCGGCTGCGATGGAGTCGTCGTACAGAAGTCCCAAGCAGAGACATTGAATATGCCAGCAGAAATTTAGAACAAAACACAAGTCGTTCAAAAGATGTATTTTATAGACATTGAAACAAGGATTATAATGGGGCACAAGGCCAAAATTACAAGTCACTCAAGCTCACTCTTCTCACATTACAAGTTACTCAGCTCTCTCTCAGCTCTCAATACAAGTCTTGAACCAACGGATGCTTCGGAAGGCGACGCCCATATATTATGGCCCATATAAGTCTTAACTCCATGTGGCCGCATGCTTCGAATCGCCCAGGAATTCCGTTCCTCGACGCATCCAAGCGAGCTCTACGCCACGAGCTTCTACCTGTACCTGTACATAAAAGCTATGTGGGTGTCAGTACCCAACTGTACTGGTAGAATGAGCTCCTCGCCCACCCATACAAAACCAATACATTTGATTTACTTTATGCAACATAGTCCTTTTATGATTGTCTTTCTACTCTTGCCTTAGGATCAGTTTTAGGACAGACGGCTTGGCCTATTTTGTGTCTCTAGACCATCCTGTACTTGCACCAACAATATTAACCTATCAAGTCGTGTTTTTCTTACAGCCCAAAATCAGAGACGCAAACTATGAGATAGTGGTCAATTTCCTTGTGACCGTGCTACAAATCCATCGTGCCGTGTCTCTCAACTCAGTATAACTTAACCATATCGCCGCCTCGTGGCCGTTGCTACTTTGATCACCAACTGACCCAAATCAAGACTTGTGGGCTAAGTGTCACTCGACCGACTTTGTCTTGCGGTATTTCCTGACTTAAACCCAAGATGACTCAAATCCAACTTATGTTACTTATATGCCGATAACTTAAGACTTGATGCTACATCTCGTGCCAAAGCACGTCACCTACATTGTAACCAAATCTTAGGCCCAATATTGCATTCTAACTGTACACACATATTCAACTCAACTCAATCCAAAGGCACACATGCGGGTTGCCGCCATGCCGACCCACCTATATGAATTGGTCACTGACTCCCAAAGCCATCTTGGACTCCCTTTAGCTTGTTAGGCGGCCGCCCTTGCCAGCACGAGTAGCGAGCTCCGCTGTAAGACTCTGCGCTAACCTGTGCGGTCATCCAGCACGGCTAATCATCTTTCTCAAGAACCGATCCCGTTGGCCGCCTGGGTCACCGTTCGAGGAAACTCTACCTTGTCGACAATTTGTCCATGACCATGCAAGCTTCGACTCGAACTAACGTCTCACACAGTCATTCTACCTCTAGTGTTACCATCTCTTTCAGGGCCAAGTTCAATACTTCTCAAATCTGAGACCATCTCGACGATCCATAGTTGCGAGCATTCTTCTTTCTTGCCCTATCATTTCCTTCAACTTAGGAACAACTATTTGAAATCCTTTTTCCAAACTCAATGAATCAACCGTGGCTCGTACGTTAAACACTAAGTCCGTGCATCGTGAATTAAGCCAACTGTGCTCTACGCGACACATCCGCCCAAGTCGACGGGCCTTGAGATCGTGGGACTACTTAACTTGATAACCGTAGAAGAACGGGACAGTACTTGGAATATCTTAGGTCGACCGACATAACTTTGCCTAACTTTATCAAGCCTACAACTTAATCCGAGGGACGAGCAAAGGCTATGCCAAGCCTTGCATGGTGGAAGCATGCATGCTTTCTCCAGCATTTACGCGGACGACGCCTAAGACTTAGGCTAATTCCAACTTGGTGATAACTTAAACCAACTTCCTTCTCCCAAGCCATGGGACAAAGGGACGAGTGTTATTTTCAAAGCACGCCGTGCACCAACTCTAAGCTGACCGTTGGACCATTCCATATTCTAACTCAATTTGACCCGTCGAAATTATTCCCTTATCTATGTGGATTCGTCTCTTTTATTATCAAGCCTACTTGTGCAAGTTGAAAATATTCGATTTATTATGTGAAGGCTAAGATGAGATAAGTTTACCGAAACTACCCTACCCAAACAAACGGTCACCTCGACTGAGTGATGTCTTCGAGCAGCCGTTGCAAGGCTAAGTCCGAACGCCGTCGACGTTCCTGTTTGCCATGAATTATAAAAGAACAGAACAATTATATCGGAGGACTGGAATTTTACTTCATAATACAAACTCGCTTGTACAAAGAAAGTCTAGGGACGAAAACCTAGGTACAGCAATCTAAGTATAATTATTTATTTTAGATTTTGGGGGGTGACGGTAGAGGCTCGGAAAAGCGATGGCAGCTCTGCCTTACTCCTTGGACGATCGGATGCAGCCTTGGCTCCGGAGAAGAAATGCTCTCAGGATGCCCTCTGTGTGTGCCTTTGTCTCTCTGTACTCTCTCTTCAAGTCTCTCCAAGTGCTCTAGTGCTCTAGCAAAAAAGTCCTCCTTCGCAAGGGAATGGCACCTTGCTATTTATAGGAGTGGGATGCGATCATTAGGGTTTGCAATGATTACCTGCTTGAGAAGTCGACGGTTAGAGATTAATTAATCTGGGCCATTAATTCTGATTGTAGAGAATCTAGGCAATTAATGTGGATTGCATCAAATCTCCGTGGGCAATTAATGATGATTGCCATAAATCTTCATGATTTGTTATGCCAAGCTCGGATCTCCCGCCACATGTTCAATTTGTATGATTGCAAATGATCCAATTTGATCCCAGTAATTATGAGGATGGCACTAAACCTGGTTGTTAAGATTTGTTGATGAATCTTGATCGATTTGATGCCACGTGTCCCATTATTATTATGCTGTTAGCTGTAGGGACACGGAAAAAACTAAGCTTCTGCCACGTGTCTTAACCGCGAGCCGTATGAGGATTGTTCTCTACTGAGCCGCATAAGACTGGCCACGTATGGAAATAATCTGAGCCGCATGAGCGTAGGCGACCGGATGATGGGTGGCTTCTCAGTAAGCCGCATAAAGATAGTCTTCGTGAGCCGCATAGGGTAGACTCTGCCTGAGCCGTATGAGGTGGCCTCTCTCTGAGCCGCATGGGGTGGCCTATGCCTAAGCCGCATGGGGTGGCCTCTCTCTGAGCCGCATGGGGTGGCCTCTACCTGAGCCACATGGGGTGGCCTCTGCCTAAGCCGCATGCGACTGTCCACGTGTCAAGGCCGCATGAAGGATTTTAGGGTTTGATGGATCGTGTCAGAGATTTCCTTCGTTTCCCTAGGAGTCTACTATTATGACAAAGTCATTATTGCAGCTTTATGTCAGAGCCGTCAGTTCTCTTTTATGTCAGAGCATTAAATAGGGCCTTTGCTTAATGGCCAATTATAGAAGCGAACCGCAGAAGGCCACGTGGTGTTGCTTGAGCCGCATGTCCAAGCTGGTGACTTTTGAACCGTATGACTCTCTTGAGTCGCATGAAGCTCGTCTGTTTTTGAACCACATGGGTTTTCCCGTTCTGAGCCGCATGAGCAATCATGTTCCTTTTCTATGTTTCTACAAGACCCCCTTCAAAGTTTTCAATTTGCAAAATTGAAATACTTTGAATAAGAAGCATGGCTATGTGAACTCCGCTGGCCGCATAGGATGCTCTGGCTGCATGAACCTTCGCTGGACGGAGCCACATAAGTATTTTTCTGAGTTGGGCCGCATGAGACTCCATTAAATTGGAGCCGCATAAGCTCGGAAACACCAATCAGTTCTCCTTGTCCATCTTTTTAACTTATTTCTTTTGTCCTCTTTTCAGTAAATTTTCCAGTTAATGCTGCTGGGGAACCTCTGTTGAAGAACCGTCTCTTGGAATTATGTACCGCCGAACCATAGACGGCTTTTTTTTTTCTGGAACGTTGTCCTTAGATCATGTAGTATTTTCGCCTTCCAAATAAAAGAGTATGCTTTATTCTACCCTTTATTTGTACTGCTTGTTGTGCTTGTGGTGTTTTGGTGGTGTTCGCCCCGCTTGGGGGACTTGTTTGTGGACCTGTTACCCTTGGCATACCTGGATTTTAGGTACGGATAACAAGTTTGATAGGGATACCTAGAACAGTTCTACGGTAAGGTGATCATGGACGTTCCGGGTATCGGGAGAACGAATGCCATGGAGCAGCTGGGCTCCCGGGGCATGATGAGAAATGATGTGCATGTACTAGGAAACTTAGTACAACATTTGTGGTCAGCAGAGGACATTTGTGGGCCTATTATCCTTGGCATACCCTGGTTCAGGATACGGATAATAAGACGAGGAAAAACTATCATACTTACTCAGAGGTAATGAGGACATGGCAAGTATGGGGGCTTTTACCGCGGAGTCTTCCTACTCAGAGGTAATAGGGACATGGCAGGAGTGGACTCAACGGAAGATATTTGTGGTCACCAGAGGACATTTATGGACCGATTATCCTTAGCGTACCCTGGGGTTTTTTGTTTTTTTTGGTACAGATAATAAGTCGAGGGAGAACCAACATATTTACTCAGAGGTAATGAGGACATGGCAAATATGAGGGTTTCTTCGATGGAGCCTTCCCACTCAGAGGTAATGAGGATATGACAGGAGTGGGCTCCATGAAGGGGTACATAGGACGACTCAGAGGTAATGAGGAAATAGAAGTTCTATGTAGAGGGGTGATTTATTTTTTGGCAGAAGTGAAACGACTCAGAGGTAACATCGACGTGGTCATTTTTTGGGAATTTTGTGGATCTGTTACCCTTTTTGTGCACTGAGAGTGCGGGTAGTGGATCATGAGGGAGGAGCTCTTTCAAAGAAATAAGTTGAGAGGTATGATCATACATGACTTACTACCTAAAAGAGTGACCGGAATGTAAGTTCAGAGGCACCTGCGGGTACATAACTCGATAATCTGGGAGATTGTGAATGTGAGTTCAGCGGTAACAGTGGGTACATAACTCAATTATCTGGTATTCGGAGAATGTGAGTTCAGCAGTATCGGCGGGTACATAACTCAATAATCTGGGATTTTGGAATATGAGTTCAGCGGTACCAGCGGGTACATAACTTAATAATTTGGAATTGGAAGAATGTCGTTTAGACATAATATTTCTTCAGCAACTTGCCGTTGACGGGCAACATGAGCAAGTCTCTATTTTGTTTTGCGAGGCGATAAGCACCATTGGAGAATACGGCCTCAATGATAAATGGACCTTCCCATTTTGGCTGGAATTTGCCGACGATTTTGTGAGTCATGACCATCGACCTCCGAACTGCCAGAACGAGATCGCCTACTTGGAATGTTCTGATTTTAACCTTCTTGTTGCAGGCTTCGAAGATGCGTGCTTGGTATAGCTCGATTCGTCGCTGAGCCAAGAGACGCTTTTCATCTAAGGCCTCCAACTCTTGTAGCCGATGACGATAGTTATCGTTCGTCATTAATTGGTAAGTGAGAGCGACATGGAATGAGGGTATTTGAGTCTCCAACGGGAGAACTGCCTCACTTCCGTACACCAGAGAGAATGGTGTGTTCCTTGTGGCTGTTCGGATTGTGGTACGGTACGCCCATAAGCATTCACCAAGCTTCTCGTTCCAGTCGCGTTTGTTGGATGACACGAACTTCTTGAGAAGTTTGATGATTGTTTTGTTGAATGCTTCTGCCAACCCATTCGCTGCCGGATTGTATGGTGTTGAAGCAATATTCTGGATGCGATGCTTGTTGCAGAACCGATAAAAGGTATGGCTTGCGAACTGCGGACCATTATCATGGATGATCCTTCGGGGTAGTCCAAAGCGATAGATGACGTGATGCTTGAGGAAGCTGATCACGTTTGAAGTCTTCACTTCTGCCAGCGGAACAACTTTCGCCCATTTGGAGAAGTATTCTGTGATGGCAAGTATGAAGCGATGTCCTCGAAAAGAGGGTGGAGTGATCAGACCGATGATATCCATTCCCCATGCTTCGAATGTCCAGGATGCCACTGTCGGATGTAGAAACTCGGATGGTTGGTGGATGAAGTCCGCGTGGACTTGGCAGGATTTGTACTTTTTTGCATAGTCTATCACATCTTCTACCATCGTGGGCCAGTAGTAGCCCATTCGACGAAGACGATCTTACAATTTTGGGCCAGGCTGATGGGCCCCGCAGACACCATCATGAGCTTCGTGTACGGCTTCTTTGGCTTCTGCGTTTGACAGACATCGAAGCAATAATCCATCGTAGGATCGACGATACAGCATTTTTGTCTCTGTATCGTAGAAGAATCTTAGAGAACGCCTTCTGATAGAGGTAGCTTCCTTTGGGTTCTCGGGCAGGATGTCGTAGACTACGAAGTCTATGAATGGTTGTCTCAAGTCTGGGACTTCGTCGATCGTCTAAGCGGAATAACTCGCCACGAATTGAATATTATTCTGGGGACAGACCAGTTCATGGCCCACCACATCCACCGATTGGCGAACATAGTTCGGAATCACTAGGGAAGCAGCAAGGCCAGCTAAGGCATCGGCTTCGATATTTTGGAGTCTGGGAACGTGTTCGATGAAGAACCCTTCGAACGACGAGATGATGTTGATCGCTATTTGGTGATAGGGGATCATGTCTTCATGGCGATCCTCGTATGAACCCCGGATCTGATTGACGATTAACTGTAAATCGCCGTATGCTTCAAGATATTCTACCCCCAGCTCTCTTGCAAGTTGGAGGCCAAAGACTAAAGCGTTGTACTCGGCCACATTGTCAGAGCAAGGTTTCGTGAGGGAGTAAGCGCGATTGATCACCAGTCCGGAAGGAGAAATCAGCACCACCCCGACTCCGACGACGATGTTTCCCTTGGGTCCGGTCCTCGAAGCACCATCGAAGAACATTCGCCATATATCATCGTGAGAGGTCGCATGCGAGTCGGCGACCTCATCTGGGATGTCTTCGTATATTTTGGCCGACTCCGGGCTTGGGTGGGCTGCTAAAAAGTCTGCCAGAGCCTGACCTTTAACAGCCTTTTGCGGGACGAAGATCATAAGGTAGGGGGACAGTAATATTGCCCATGTAGCGAGGCGAGAGCTGAGTGCCCCTGGTTTAGTCATGAGGACCCTGAGGGGGTTGACTCATGATATCACATGTATGGTCTGCCCCGTGACATAGTATCGCGTCTTTTGAATGGCGAACACCAGGGCGAGGCATTCCTTCTCCACGGCAGTATATCAGTGCTCCGGTCCAATCATCATACGGCTGAGGTAATATATAGCTTTCTCATGGCCTGCATCGTTGTTTTGTGCTAGCAGAGCGCCGAGGGAGTGCTCCATTGCTCGTACATAGAGCATGAATGGTTTTCCAGCAACCGGGGATACCAGGACTGGAGGGTCCGACAAGTATTCTTTGATGTTGTCGAAGGCACACTGGAATTCTTCATCCCATACGAATGAGACGCCCTTCTTCATGAGATGGGTGAATGGCTGACATCGCCCGGAGAGGTTGGAAATGAACCTCCTGTAAGCTAACCTCCCTTGGAGGCCTCGGAGTTCTCGGAGATTTCTCGGGGGACCCATCTCCTTAATTGCCTTAGTCTTCTCAGGGTCTACGTGGATACCCTGGGAGGTGATGATGAAACCCAAGAACTTCCCGCTGGATACGCCCAAGAAGGATTTCGTAGGGTTCATTTTCAAATTGTGCGCTCGCATTAGGATGAACACTGTCCTTAGATCATGCAGATAATATTCCTTAGAGCGGCTTTTGACGGCGATGTCATCAACATAGCACTACACTATTTTGTGCAAGTGGTCTCTAAAGATGATGCTTATAGCTATCTGATAGGTAGCGCCAGCGTTCTTTAAACCTAAAGGTATGACTGTGTAGCAGAACGTGCCTATTGGTGTTCGAAACGATGCATGACGTACACTCCGAATCATACCCCTATACTGAGAAGTCATCGGGGTATATAGAAATGTTCTCCTCTGATTCGGACTCAGAAGGAACAGTACCCCCAGCTTTCGAGTTTGCCTCGTCTTGGGAGTTGTGGACGTCCTCGGGGACGTCGGGATTTGCTGCATCTAATGGGAGAGTTGTTTTCTCCAGCTCGTCTCCTTGGAACATCAGATTATCGTGGAGGTTCGGAGGAGTGCTACCCCCAGTTCCAGCAACCCCCAGTGATACGGACGATGAATCTCCTACTGTAGCAGATTTTTTCTTTGAACGGGTACCTTAGAAAACTTTGGTGGTGGACAACCGCTTAGACGACAGTCTCTTAGTCATAGTGGTTGAAATCTTCGAGCTGGAAATGTTTATCTTCTTTCCTCTCCCATCGGCGAAGATTTTCTGAGCAGAGTTACAGGAGACGACAGGAAGTGCCTCATCCTTTGAACATGGTTGTTGCAGTCTTTGGAAGATGGACTGCCGGTCTTCTCGTACCGTCGCGTTATTGCAACAACAATTGACGATGACTTGGGTACAGTGACATCCATGGGAGGACTCTTTGCACCCCGAGGCCTCTTCTTTTTCCTTGCGCTTGTGGAGGATAGCCTCACGCAAGTCAGATGGGTCCGGAACGACCATGTTTGCTCACTGGATTTTGGAAGACTTTTGGGAACCATTCTGTTCGTTTGTCGCCGGGGGCTGGACTCGAGTGGTTCTGTACAACTTTCCATCAGAGGCCCACATAACAGTATGTGGAACACTCGGATGGTCAGAGGTCGGGACAGCGGACTGAGCTTGCCAAGCTCGCGCTGCCCTAGACTTCTTTACTCTAGTGCGTGAGGGCACATAATAGGAAGAGTCTAAGTGGTGCTAGAGAGAGTCAGACATGTTTTCTCGGAAGCACGAGAGATCAGGACCATAGAAGAGGCGATCGAAGACTGAGCTGCGTGGAGCAGGCGGCATGCGGCTGGAATCAACGGTCTTCATGCGGTTGGCAGTCGTGGCCGCATGGACTTTCTTCATGCGGCTGGAAGTCTCAGCCGTATAAGTCTTCTCCATGCGGCTGGAAATCCTAGCCGCATGAGTGTTATGCATTCGGCTGGCAGTTTCGGCCGCATGGACATCATACATGCGGCTGGCAATCTCGGCCGCATGAATCTTCGTCCTGCGGCTAGTATCTTTGTTCGGCTTCTTCATAGAGTACATAGTATTACTCTTTGCCCCTGCAAGTCCAGCATCATAGTGCTTTTCTTTGTCGGACTTGGGGACAGCAGAGTCCTCTATAGTTTGAAGTGGAGGCGCATGAGACTTGCCTTCGCCATCTTGGACAGGAGAGAGTACTCCGTCTAGAGCTTGGGGAGGAGCAAATAACTTTTGCCTCCACTTCCTGCGAGATTTTTTCATGCGGGTTCGCTTCTGGACCGGCCAGCGCTCCCGTCGGAGAGCATTTCTTCAAACGCCTGTTGGTCGAAGCGGACGACCATCTTCTGTTGTGTGGAGCCAAGTTTGGCTGCATCCGATTGTGTCACCAACTTCTCAGCCATGGAAAAGTTTGTCCCCAGCAGAGTCGCCATCGTGTTTGTCATGAATTATAAAAGAACAGAACAATTATATCGGAGGATTGGACTTTTACTTCACAATAGAAACTCGCTTGTACAAAGAAAGCCTAGGGACGAAAACCTAGGTACAACAATCTAAGTACAATTGTTTATTTTAGATTTTGGAGGGTGACGGTAGAGGCTCGGGAAAGCGACGGCAGCTCTGCCTTACTCCTTGGAGGATCGGATGCAGCCTTGGCTCCGGGGAAGAAATGCTCTCAGGATGCCCTCTGTGTGTGCCTTTGTCTCTCTGCACTCTTTCTTCAAGTCTCTCCAGGTGCTCTAGTGCTCTAGCAAAAAAGTCCTCCTTCGCAAGGGAATGACACCTTGCTATTTATAGGAGTGGGACGCGATCATTAGGGTTTGCAATAATTGTCTCCTTGAGAAGTCAGCGGTTAGAGATTAATTAATCTGGGCCATTAATTCTGATTGTAGCAAATCTAGGTAATTAATATGGATTGCATAAAATCTCCATGGGCAATTAATGATGATTGCCATAAATCTTCATGATTTGTTATGCCAAGCTCGGATCTTCCGCCACGTGTTCAATTTGCATGATTATAACTAATCTGATTTGATCCCAGTAATTATGAAGATGGCACTAAACCTGGTTGTTAGGATTTGTTGATGAATCTTGATTGATTTGATGCTACGTGTCCCATTATATTATGCTGCCAACTGTAGGGATGCGAGAAAAACTAATCTTCTGCCACGTGTCTTAACCGCGAGCCGCATGAGGATTGTTCTCTACTGAGCCGCATAAGACTGGCCACGTATGGAAATGATCTGAGCCGCATGAGCGTAGGTGACCGGATGATGGATGGCTTCTCAGTAAGCCGTATAAAGATAGTCTTCGTGAGCCGCATAGGGTAGACTCTGTCTGAGCCGCATGAGGTGGCCTCTCTCTGAGCCGCATGGGGTGGACTCTGCCTGAGCCGCATGGGGTGGCCTCTCTCTGAGCCGTATGGGGTGGCCTCTGCCTGAGCCGCATAGGATGGCCTCTGCCTGAGCCGCATGCGACTGTCCACGTGTCAAGGTCGCATGAAGGATTTTGGGGTTTGATGGATCGTGTCAGAGATTTCCTTTATTTCCCTAGGAGTCTACCATTATGACAAAGTCATTATTGCAGCTTTATGTCAGAGCCGTCTGTTCTCCTTTACGTCAGAGCATTAAATAGGGCCATTGCTTAATGGCCAATTATAGAAGCGAACCGCAGAAGGCCACGTGGTGTTGCTTGAGTCGCATGTCCAAGCTGGTGACTTTTGAACCGCATGACTCTCTTGAGCCGTATGAAGCTCGTCTGTTTTTGAACCGTATGGGTTTTCCTGTTCTGAGTCGCATGAGCAATCATGTTCTTTTTCCATGCTTCTATAGTTTCGATCCCTCTGATTGACTGAGCGGGATGGGGCACTACAAGCCGCGCCGAGAGCCAACTCCCAGTACGGATCTAGCCGCTGGCCTCCTTCCTAGACTTCTGCCTTGAGTCCATCGCTCGTATCTGGCCGAGCATCAAGGTCTCTGCACTACTCACGGTGAGCAACCTCCTCTCGACGTTGCAACTACTGGTGAGCCTTACCAACTCTTCTCCTCTTGACTCCTTCTTCTTCATCTCGATCTTCTTTCTCTTCTTTTTCCTTCTTCTTCTCCTTCTTAATTTTTTGTTTTCTCTCTCTAGAGAGAGAATGAGAGTTATGAAGGTGAGATAGGCAGGATCTGCAGAACACGGGCCAAGCCTAGCTAATGGGCTAAGAAAAAAAAGAAAAAAAAGAAAAGAAAGAAATTTTGTTTTGTTTTAAGGCTGATGTAGTGGGCCGAGCCCAGTAATAGATGGTTTTTGGTTTGGGTTGCTATGGGCTCTTTAGTAGTAGGCTTGGGCTTAGGTTCATTAATTAAAACCAAAGATTTTGGGCTGAGTGTATCGTTTTTAAGAATAATATTGGGTTATAGATTTTGTGGGCTTTGGCGATCAATAATTAATTGAACTTAGCTAGTTTATAGGATTTGACCATGAGAGCTTTAGGAATTGAGTCAATATTGTTTAAGGATTTTAGAAGTTAAATAGGAATTTCATGAAATATCTAGGGTTCTTATATGGAAATGTTATGTTGTTATAGGTTGGACCAGGAGCAAGTAAATAAATTAGACCCGAGGCAAGTACTCCGTATTTATGTTTCTCAATACTTAATAAATATAATTTGCTTTATTCCTTAGATTGTCACTAGTCATATTGTGACACGACTTGTGACACGTGATTTCATATTATTGACTTGACTCATGATTTTGAATCAAATACATCTTCGAATCATGTTTGTTTTAGATTTCTGAATCATGAAGCCTTAAAAACATCAAGTTCTGAATCTTGCTTGATATGAATCATAAGACATCAAGTTTTGAATCTTGCTTTGATTTTCTGAATTATGGAGAAAAGAAGAAATATCGAGTAGATATGTGGTCAACCCAGTATATTCCGAAGCATAGCTTGACATACATTGCACGTATGTCCAAGCATGACCAGTTTGAATCTAAATCTTAGCCGACTACATATCGAAACAGTATTTTAAATCACATAGACTACTAGTTGCATCCTTGATTTATTGTCCAATTATGTGACTAGTGTATTTCTCATGTTTCATTATGATTCTCATAGTTTCTCATATTTCATTATGATTCTTATAGTTTCTCGTGTTGCAGGTTGCATTCCATTACAGTATTTCATTGCAGTGTCTGGTTCAGTTTTCTAAATACTTTTATTGTTTTATTTAGTATGGTGTGACATTTATACGGGAATATACTTTGCTCCTTTCCTGATCGGATCATTGTCTACCACATGATAATAGACTAGCATAGAGGATTGCTTTGGAGGATTTATAGTTAGCTTAGATCATTGATGTATTATTTATGTTGTTTATTATTCAAGGATTTATCGGATTTGTCTCCAGGATGAGATGGAGATGAATTATGTATAAAAGAGATATAGTGGACTGTGATCGTGTGAGTGTGTGCTAGGTTGTTTTATGTTTAGTAGTTCTGTGATTGAGCTAAATTGATTATTGTGATTCTTTGACAATTATTGAGGCTTAGATGGCTAACTACCGTCGATTCTGTGGCGTAAGCTGGATGCAATCATAAGCCTTACCTATTAGAGCGGGCATGGGGCATGGGACATGACACATTTTTATGGTGGCCCATGCAGGTACATCTAATGGTTCTTAGGATTAGAGTACCATTGGAAGCCTGCGAAATTGGAATGCTCAATCACAGCTTAGGTTGTTCTTGTCATTATGTGATTTTTATCACTATTCCTCTATTACCTAGATTTCGGCCGAAAGTCCGATTTATTATATCTTTCTCTTCTGCATTTCCTATTCTTGCAATCATAGTTCTTAACCAAGACCTATTTTGATTCTATCATTCCTATATAGATTTGAATCTATTGATCATGCCTATCATGCCTAGGTGACTATACATGCTTAGGTGATTCTATTTTGATTCTATCCATGATCGTGCTTAATGATTTGATGACTTTGGTTATGTATTCGGTCGTACCTATATAATTTTGATTACTCGTGAATAAATTGTGCTTAAATAATTTTGACTATATTCGTGCCTAAATGAGTTGGATTTATTCTTGATCATGCCTAAATGACTTTGATCGTAACTAAATGATTTTTTTGAATGTATCTAGACGATCGTGATTATTTTTAGTTATTGCTAATAGTTAATCGATGTTTTGATCTTGTTACGATTATGTCCTTGACCATGATTACATTTTAGTCATGACTAAACCCTTTTCTCTAATTTTTTGACCGTGCCAAATCGTATTCTTCGATTATATTCACGATCGTGCCTAACGAATTTTGATTATTATCGTGTCACTTTCAAATTTTGGTATTTGATTATTCTTAGTCGTGCCTAGTCGTGCCATTTGAAGTTTCGAAGACAAATTTTTTCGAAGGTGGGTAGATATGTTAGCTCCTGGTTTCAGAATTTGCATTTTTCCAGAATCCTAATTTTCTGATTTTATTTTTTAGGATTTATTTGGGGATTATTTAGGTGATCATGGCATAGTTGTAATTTCTGAAGGTGAGGTGGCGCCATTTGTAATTATTTGGAAGTTTATGATTATTTAATATGGAATGGCAAATATGTAAAATTTTAGAAGTGGAGTGGTATTTTGGTTTGTAGTAGTTATCATGATTGGGATTAGCTAGTTAATTGGGAACTCTTTAGGAGCCCCTTAATTAATTACAATTAGTATTAATTAATCCCAAGAAATATTCTACGAAATCTAGCATATTCCTAGGGAATATTCTCTTAAATATTCTTGAAATATTTTTTTAGATTAGTCATAATCACCCTATAAATACTCCTAATCACTATTAGCGTTAATCATTCCAATTCTTCACCTAGTCCTAATGACCGTGCCCTGCCGTGTTGGCATATCCACCACATTTTATTGATTCTCCTAGCTACTACATTTACAATTCTCCGTGTCCGACACAACACAATTCTACCCAAAATCCAAACAATTCATAAATCATTCTCCGTGACCTCGGGGCTGACCCCGAGGACACGAATATGACATAATACATCCATCCATTCCTGACACCCCAATTCAGTGTCCTGTTCCCGTGTTCATGGATACCGACAAACCACAGTCCAGAAAACCCTAACCCTAATTTTGTGTCCTGTGTCTAAGGACACAGACCCAAGCCCTAACCCTAGTTTCTGGTCCGCCATCGACGTCGCTGCACCCCACTGCCTCAACATCACCTTCCGACACGCTGTGTCGTACAAAGAAGCTCAGATCTCGACCGACATAGCCGTGTCTACAGCCTCCTCTCCATCCCTGTCACCATCGATCTTCCCATAATGGTGGCCAAGCATTTATCTTCTTTGCTACGCCTCCACCTTCTCGAGCCTCCTTACCGACCGCTATTGACACTGTCGCTCTCTACCGATACCATCATGAACCACCCCATCATCAACCCTTGAGGCCCGCCGAAGGAGTCAACCTCACCACCACCTATTACCACGGCCTCACTCTACCGCTTTTGTCACCAACCGCACCCACCTACTACCATCTTTCCGGATCTGTGCCAGCGGCCAAGCAAACCTTGTCATGGCCGATCCTGAGAGAAGCCGTGCCGTGAGCCTTGATCTTCATGGTGAGCCAGCTCCCCGAGCGGATCTAGCCGCTGGCCTCCTCCATGACTTCCGCCCCAAGTCCACCACTCGTAGCCGGTAGAGCACCAAGGTCTATGTGATACTCCTAGTGAGTAGCCGCCTCTCGACACTACGACTACTGGTGAGTCTTTCTGACTCTTCTTCTTTCGACTCCTTCTTCTTCTTCTCGATCTCATTCCTCTTCTTTTTCCTTCTTCGTCTCCTTCTCGATTTTTATTTTTTTATTTTTTGTTTTCTCTTTCTAGAGAGGGAGAAAGAGAGTTATGGAGGTGATATGGACCAGTTCTGTAGACCGTGGGCCCTAGCTAATGGGCTGAGAAAAGAAAAAAAGAAAAAAAAAGAAAAAGACTGATGTAGTGGGTCGAGCCCAGTAATCGATGGTTTTTAGTTTGGGCTACCATGGGCTCTTTAGTAATAGGCTTGGGCTGAATGTATCATTTTTAAGAACAATATCGGGTTATAGATTTTGTGGGCTTTGGTGATCAATAATTAATTGAACTTAGCTAGGTTAGTGGATTTGACTATGATAGCTTTATGAATTGAGTCAATATTCTTAAGGACTGTAGAAGTTAAATAGGAATTTCATGAAATATCTACGGTTCTGATATGGAAATCTTATGTTATTATAGGTTGGACCCGGTGCAAGTAACAAATTGGTCTCGAGGCAAGTAATCCATATTTATGTTTCTCAATACTTAATAAATGCTATTTTTTTATTCCTTAAATTGTCATGAATCATATTGCAACACGACTTGTGACACGTGATTTCTTATTATTGACTTGACTCATGATTTTGAATCAAAGACATCTCTGAATCTTGTTTGTTTTAGATTTCTGAATCATAAAGCCTTAAAAGACATCAAGTTTTGAATCTTGCTTGATATGAATCATAAGACATCAAGTTTGGAATCTTGCTTTGATTTTCTGAATCACGGGAAAAGAAGAAGTACCGAGTAGATATGTGATCAATCCAGTATATTTTGAAGCATAGCTTGACATACAGTAGACGTATGTCCAAGCCTGACTAGTCTGAATGTAAACCTTAGCCGACCACATATTGAAACTGTATTTCAAATCATATATATTAATAGTTGGGCATCCTTGATTCATTGTCTGATTTTGTGACTAGTTGTATTTATGGTGTTTCATTATAATTCTCATAGTTTCTCTTGTTGTAGGTTGCATTCCATTACTATATTTTACTGCATTATCTGGTTCAGTTTTCTATATACTTTTATTGCTCTATTTAGTATGGTGTAATATTTATACGGTGATGTACTTTTCTCCTTTTTTGACTGGATCGTTTTCTACCAAGTGATAACACACTAACATGGAGGATTGCTTTGGAGGATTTAGAGTTAGATTAGATCATTGATGTATTATTTATGTTGTATATTATTTCGAGAATTTACCAGATTTATTTTCGGGATGAGATGGACATGTATTATGTACAAAAGAGATATAGTGGACTATAGTCGTGTGAGTATGTACTGGGTTGTTTTCTGTTTAGTAGTTCTGTGATTGAGCTAAATTGAATATCACGATTCTTTGACAATTATTGAGGCTTAGATAGCTAACTACCGTCGATTCTGCGACGTAGGATGGATTCGATCACAAGCCGTACCCGTTAGTTCGTGCATGGGGTGAGACACATTTTTATGGTGGCCTATGCAGGTCCATCTAATGGTGCTTCGGATTGGAGTACCATTGGGAGCCTGTGAAATACGAATGCTCAATCACGGCTTAGGTCGTTCTTGTCTTTATGTGATTTTCATCACTATTCCTCTATTGCCTATATTTTGAATGAAATTTTGATTTACTATATCTTTCTCTTCTATATTTCCTATTCTTGTAATAATTTTTCTTAGCCAAGACCTATTTTGATTCTATCATGCCAATATAGATTTGATTATATTGATCATGCCTATCATGCCTATGTGACTTTATATGCTTAGGTGATTCTAATTCGATTCTGTCCATGACCATGCTTAATAATTTTGACTTTGACCATGCTTAGATGACTTAGGTTATGTATCCAAATCGTACCTATACGATTTTGATTAGTCATGACTATATCGTGCCTAAATAATTTTGAAAATATTCGTACCTAAATGAGTTGGATTTTATTCTTGATCATGCCTAAATAACTTTGGTCATAACTAAATGATTCCTTTGATCGTATCTAGACGATCGTGATTATTTTTAGTCATTGACTAGGGTTGATTAGTGTTTTGATCTTGTTACGATTCTATAATTGACCATTATCAGATTTTAGTCGTAACGATACCTTTTTGACTAATTTTCTGACCGTGCCAAATCGTATTCTTCGATTATGTTCACGATCATGCCTAACAAATTTTGATCATTATCGTGTCACTCTCGAATTTTTGTATTTGATTATTCTTAGTCGTGCCTAATCGTGCCATTTGAAATTTTGAGGACAAAATTTTTCAAAGGTGGGTAGATATGTAACCATCTGGTTTTGGAGTTTGCATTTTTTTGAATTCCTAATTTTTTGATTTTATTTTCTAGGAATTATTTGGCGATTATTTAGGTGATCATGGTATATTTGTAATTTGTAAAGGTCGGGTGGCACCATTGGTAATAATTTAGAAGTTTACTAGTAGGAATTTTTAGAAGTGGAGTGGCATTTTGGTTTGTAGTAGTTGTCATGATTGGGATTAGATAGTTAAGTAGTGGGAACTCTCTAGAAGCCTCTTAATTAATTACAATTAGTATTAATTAACCCTAAGAAATATTCTATAAAATCTAGCATATTCTTAGATAATATTCTTTGGAATATTCTTTTCAAGATTAGTCCTAATCACCCTATAAATACTCCTAATTGCCATTAGTATTACCATTCCAATTCTCCACCTAGTCCTAATGACCATGTCTTACAGTGTCGGCATGTCCATCACATTTTATTGATTCTCCTAGCTATTTTATTAGAATTCTCCGGGTTCGACATGACACAATTCCACTCAAAACCCAAATAATTCATAAATAATTCTTCGTGTCCCCGTGTCCGACCCCAAGGAACGGACACGTCATAATACATCCATCCATTCAGGGCACCCCATTCCCATTTCCAGGGACCCGACACACAACAGTCTATAAAACCCTAACCCTAATTTAGTGTCATGTGTCCAAGGACAAATCCAAACCCTAACCCTAATTTTTGCTCCGTCGCCGCCGCCACACCCCACTGCCTCGATATCACCTCCTCACCCGTTATGCCGTGCGAGGAAGCCCAGATCTCGACCGACATAGCCGTGTCTGCAGCCTCCTCTCCATCCCTGCCATCGCCGATCTCTCCATACCGCTAGCCACGCGTTCATTTCCCTGGACGTGCCTCTCCCTCGCCGAGCGTCCTTACTGACTGCCACCGATACTGTCACTCGATTCTCTATCTGCACCATCATGAACCACCCCAACATCAACCCTCAAGGCCTACTGAAGGACTCAACCTCGCCACTATCTATCACCACGACTGCACTCCACTGCTCTACCACCCTCCTCGATAGCCACCACCATCGAACATCCTCTTCGCTGCCGCGAGCATCACCCACCTACCACTATCTTTTCGGAACTGTGCCAGCAGTCGAGCAAACCTCGTCATGGCCGATACTGAGAGAAGCCACACCAAAAGCCTAGATCTTCCTAGCGAGCTAGCTTCCCGAGCGGATCTAGCCGCTAGCCTCCTTCTTCGACTTCCTCCTTGAGTCCACCGTTCGTAGCTGGCCGAGCACCAAGGTCTCTGGGCTACTCACGATAAACAGCCACCTCTCGATGCTGCGACTACTGGTGAGCCTTTCTGACTCTTCCCCTCTCAATTCCTTGTGATGGCCCATGAAGGTCGAGATTAAATCATTTCGGTTACATTACTTTACCGAACGAGCTCCCAATAGGATAGTGTATTAAAATCTCAATCCATAACTGCTATTGAATTCCCTTTGGTATCTACTATTGCCTTTAAACCTCGTATTTGTAATCAAACATACCTCTCTTGAACTCCTTTTATCGAATTCTCGTTCTTTCCTATCTCGAAAAGATGAACATCTGTGCTTGATGACCTATTTCAATTATAATGTATTATAGAAGTAAGATTGATAAAATATTTTAGGAAGCGATTGTTTATAGACATGTAGGGTAGAGGTAGGAAACTATACTAGATGGACCAAGTAAGTATAAATTGTATTCTTCTGTTATAGAAATTATTACATAGAGGACATAGGAATCCATGCTTGATGGGACTAGGTAAATAGCTAAGGTGGATAGAATTATATAGATATTTTCCTAAAATGAAAGTTAGAATAGAGTACATTTTGGGATTTGACCCTAATAAGAGACCCTAAGATTACTAGACTAATATATTCTACCCTTTGCCTAAGACATAACCTTGAATAGAAGTACTAGAGGGATTTTTATCGAGTGCTAATATCATGATAGGTGACCTAGAAGTATTAGATAGAATATGAAGGTTTGAGTTAGGCTAGAAGACTATATCTATATATGGTAAGACTAGCCTTGAAACTATCTATAAAAGACCAGGACTAGACGATTGACCAATATGTGTGTGTATCTGTTCAGCTCAGTCTCGACCCTTGCCTAGCAGATAGGTGCAAAGTGGTTAGGTGTACTTGTAAGAATTGTATAGCTTGTCGATAGTTAGAAGGAGTAAAGTATTATTTTTCTTCTAGCTTGTTGAAGACCTGACCTATATAGGAATAGTATTTAATTAGTAATAATATTTATTATAGAGTCATTGATCAATAACACCATGATAGTACTTAGGATTCCTTAGAAAGCCCTTGACTTTAGTCCACAATACCTAAGTTTTGTATTCTTTATAGGGAGTTATACATTTCCTGACCTTGACTTTTGTTGTTGTCATCACATAAGTTAGGATGGATCTAGAACTAAGGTACCTTATTTTCTGGTAGGTTATGTGAACTTAGAATCTCATTAGTAGTAGCATCCTCTAGAAATCGTGTTTGATTAATTTCTTTTATATCATATTTCATGTTTTAATTTTGAGGATAGCATGGAAGACCAATCAAACGACCAGGAGTACATCTTCAGCAGAGGGTCGCCTTGTACCAGACAAAGGAACTCCTGATTTGTCACTTTTATGGAAAGACGGGATATGTTCAGAAGGATTGCAAGAAAAAGTTAGGACGGTGCCAATGATTGTTTGTTATTATTATTACTATGTGTTCTTATATTATGATATGCCTAATTTTGAGGAAGAAATTTTCTAAGGTGGGTAGGTTGTAAGCTCCCTGGATTTTTAGAGTTATTTTTAATTTATTTTTACTATTTTAATTAAAATAGTTATTAATAGATTTTTTTCACTTTTATTTTGATGATTAAATACTCTTTTCGGTAGCTTTGGTTTTTGGAGCACAGGAAATACCAATCTCTTTATGTGTTTTGACCTAGACAAGTTTATCTTCATTTTGATATATCATGTCACACTCAAACATGTTCCCTTACATTCTATTTTTGTCACACAACTTTCGGGTCAACTTAGACCAATTTGCTATCTACCGTAAACCTTGACCTAATAACCAACTTAATTTCAGGACTCGATATCGATCCAACCTAAATGATCCAATATATAATTTTGACATATTTTGATCCTACTACACATATGCCAATGGTGTTCCATTCAATTGAGTTCCCATGTGCTACTTATTTTCAAATGGCAAATGAGACCCATTTATAGTCTTTTCGGTGTTCAATTCAATTCGAATAATTGTTTGGAACAAAACCTAGCCTACCCAACTTAGTGGAGCCTATCTAGGGTTGCCAAAATCAATTAGAGATATATTTAATTGGTTTTTGGATATTTAATATCAGCCCACATGCATTAAACCCATATATCTTTGACTCAATCTTCCACATTTCCAAATATGGAAATCCACTAACCTACCTTGCCATATTAGTTGATTGGTTGACCAAATCTCCACCAAATTAATCCAAACCTACTTCATATTTCTAATTTATATGAGGCCAAAAGCTTATATATTAAACTCTTAAAAATAGCCACCCCTACTCCCCACCTTGCAAATCTCGAAACTACATTTAGCCTTGGCCGTCGGAGACACCTTGGGGCGTAACGACAGTTTCGACCCCTTCCCGACATCCCGAGATGCTCCACTAATATTTGTTGCAAAGCTAACGTGACCCAATACAATTCTATCAAACCTCACACGTCCACAACCCCTTATAGTACAACAAAACAGTCCTACAAATCAGCCAGTTCTAGCAGCACAATTTTGTTTAAACCAATATGTTAGGCATCTTCTCTGATGGGTTTTATCTAATTTTTCTCATCTGTTTCTCCTAAAACCAAAAATAATAGATATACCTATGTGTCTACTTTGATGTCCAATTGCTATCTCACATCGTTTTACTCTGTTTGGCTGTGTCGTCCATTGCACTAAAGTTGATCCAAATTTGACCAATTTCAATGAGATGATCTTTCCAACGATTTTTGAACCCGTTTGATCTCAAAAAAATTATTTGTATTTTCTCTAACATCACTCTTAATCATCTAGTAATATTTATTTTTCATATTTACATGTATTTCATGCGTTTATGGTATCGTTTCCATGATACTAGTTTTTTGGACACCGAAAAGTCCATCGTAACCCGACTACTTGATCTCTAAACTTCATAAGAGTTTAATATAATTTAAATCTGATTAATTGAGATGGAAAATCATATTTTTTTCTAATTTATTCTGATTATTTTCAGAATATATATTTCTATACCTTATGGCGATTCGCTTTCCAAATTGGAACCCCTTATGACATAGTTATGTGATTTATGAACTAGTTTGTGTTTGACTTATTTTTCCTAAAATATTTATATATAAAATATATTCAGAAATTAATATTTATTTTCTAGAAATAGAAGTATATATTTTGGAAATTAAATATTATTTTTCTAAAACAACATGGAGCCATATATAGTATCATTGATGGTATATATGGTTAAGTGTTATTTATGGTTGTTGACTACTTGTACCTATATATAGTATGTGGTCCTTGTTATGTAATTTTGACATCAATTCCAATTATTTCTCAAATTAATTATATTTATTTTAGAATTTAAATATATTAGTTTTATATTTATTTAATTGACAAGTTGGCTTATCAAGCCAATAAGTTGATATATTTAGTCAAAGTATATTTTTTATAGATATTATGGTTAAATATTATTATTAATATCTTTAAGAAATATTATAGAATTTATAATTACTATTTTTAGTTCATACAATTACTACTTTTATCTAATAGCATGATTACATATGTATGTAGAATAGCTAGAATATGTATATATTTACTTGTTTCATAAATATGTATATATATGATGGTTGTATTAAATTTAGATATTTTTCCAGAAATAATTATACTATTACTTTAGAATTTAAAATTATTTTATATATATAAAGTATTATTTTATATTATCATGATTCTATTTGTGGAGGGTATATTATATGTAGTTGAATGTAGTTGAATACTAGTTAGTTTGTATTTGTGATCGAGTCTATATATATATATAGTAATGTATTATCTTGGAGATAGTATTGATTTAGTTTATTTATATTTTAGGACTTCGTGATTATTCGACTGCAGTTTGAGCCGGACCGATGGTTACTCTGTTTTCGAAGTTCCAAGAAAGATACCTTGCTACCCATCTCGTATTATCTAAATACATGGTTTATTGTTGTGTGTAACGCCCCAGTCCCAAAATAATTGGGACTAAGTACGTGGACATGCCAGCTACATACATACGAAGTATACTCCAATATATGGAAACCTCGTTTGTATACATAAGTTGTAAAATACAGTAAACCAAGACAACTAAATCTCATTCACCAAATAAGAGAATAATAATATAAATCAACTATGAAATTATCATTTGTATAAGTAGTTGGGCGGAGACAAATCCACTACCAACTAATTTAAATGAGAAAAATATAAAAAAATTGATCGATAAAGATGGCAAGATAAACAAGGAGCAATCATCTTCGAAGGAAAGGGAAGACCACGATCTGTGCTAGAGCACCTGCGAAGCATCATGAAAAGCACATACCTGGAGAGATAACCAGGTCCTCAGAGGGACGTAACAAGATACAAGAAAACACCATGCCATATAAACTGTGATATATAATAGAAAAGAAAGGGATGCATGCAATATGATGCCTACCAGTTCTACAGTGATAATGCAGTTAAGAACAAACCTTCGACGCATGGGCACTCTGGCTACAGGTATAGGAAACACAGGTATGGTCCCACCAGGATGCCAGGGACCTCAAAGCATAACATTCATCGAATATCAGAGGCCAGCAGGATCACGAATTGGAAAGTGCATACGTGGCCATACGTTAAGGAACTGTTCTCCCCACCCAATGCCTAGTATGGTCATATCTATGACTCCTAGGAACCTCTAGTAACTGCCAAGTCTACTAGCATACAATTCTATTGGCAGTTACTCCTAACCGTGGCACGCCTTATACGTATCGGTGGCCGACAGACTACGCTAGAATGTGTCCTACATGTGACTCACAATATGTGATAAAACAGGTGTCAAGGCCGTATGAGATATACCAATACCTCATCATCAATGGGAGGTCACTAGGCTAAGTCTATGTAAGAGAAATAAACAAAAAGTAATAAAAACGACTGATAGAGTCGCTTGCACCCAAGTGTGACTTGGACGCACAGTGATATAATACTAATAACATGTAAGTAATGCTGAATATAAATAACTAAAAATAAGAATAAGTAAATCACAGAGTAAGGTGGCAAGGTATCTTGCCTGGCGATACGGAAATGGCAATCCAACGATCTAGTACGTCAGCAATAAATCTCAAAATCCACGAACGGCTCCGGATACTGAAACAAACATTAAGAACATTTCCGGTGTAAAAGATATATCTAGGAAACGCCTGTCCAAAAGTCGAATTCCGGAACAGGGGCAAAATCATAATTTTGGGTCAAAACGATATCCGTCGTTGGACCCATTTTGCACCGAAATGAGTGCCAATGTCTATGGTCTCTAAAGTCATCAAAATACATATCTACGGATCCGGTTTGAGGCGACAAACCCAACTGTATGTCCAAAGTTGGATTCCGGCGGGCCGTACACAATTTTGCCCGTTGGATCGGATCGTGGGACCCACAAAACGACGATTTGGTCAACTGTCTCAGAATCAGACCAAACTTGGCATACAGGACCAAAAAAATGATATGGTCCTGATGGCGTAAGTTTTGTCTCGATTTGACGAACGTGCACAAAGTAACTGGAGAATTTCGAAAAAGGTTGATACGGTAAATTTTGACGGATACGTATCAAATTCGTCGCGTACACGCCACTAATTTAAATTTTGTCAAAGCCCACACATCCGCGAAGTCGATATGCACCTTTCGATGCTTTTAGTTTGTGACCACGTCGCCCGATTTGTTGAGACACACGCCGTATCGGAGAATTTCTATATTTTCAAAAATAGATTTTTTATATTTTCCCTTGATTTTCCTATTGATTTATTTCCCTGGGTACTCGACTAGAATTAAATGAAAAAATAGGGTTTTAAATCCTGATTAAGTCATCTATAACTCTATGCAAATAGATTTCCTAAACTTCTAATGGGTTGTGATAAATTAGCCTTCCAAACATTGCCTTCAAACTCGTACTCTATTTCGTTTCGAAATAGTTTTTTTACCAATTTTGGCATCGATTTCTCGGAAAATCTAACGCGATTCGTTCAATACTATTTATAGGGACTAGAAAGGGTTAGGATTGTGTTCAAACCTGAGAAGACGTCTCGACAAACGATCAACCGATGAAGGAGATATTGTGCCGCGAAGTAGCCTCCCCCGCAGGCTCTTGCTGCTGCTGTTGGCGCTGCTCACGGCCGTCCAGCGGCGGCGCTCTGGCGTCCAGCGGTATAGGCGGTTCGGGGAGAGGTGTCTGGGGCTTGGGGCGACTACAGCAGTCGAGGCATGGGTTAGGGTTTAGGTCGGCGTTAGGGTCTTTTTTTCCGTTTGTGTATATATACACATGATTTCCTTCCTGTTCGGAAGCATGAGGCACGGGCTGGTTAGCCTGGTGAACAGTACCCATGGGTTCTGTTCCTTAGGAATCCTTCTCTCTTTTTTTTCTTCTTTTTCCTTTTTAAGAATTATATAAAATTTGGTTAAAAAAATCCAAATAAATTAATATTATTCTAAAATCCCAAAAACAACTATAAAAATTTTGTAAAAATTTATAAATATTTGTAACAAGTTTTAATAAATAATTTGAACAAATAATCTACTAACGATGTATAATGTTGCAGTTAACTGCTACTACTAATATAAGCAAATCAGTAATTAACTGCAAGCTCTTTAAAACTATAAAAATGCTATATAAATGAATGTGAATATTACTTAAAATATTTTCAACAAATAATTCAAATACTCAACCTACTAGCTACATATGCTGTAGCAACCACTGCTGCTATTAATATTAGAAATTTTTTATCTATTAAAGGTAAAGTGCTTTAGTAATCACTCAAATCCTGCCAATAATTTAAAAGTAAATATTTTTAAATTTCTTTCAAAATACTATAAATATTTTCTTGAATTATTAGTTCATAACTTGTAAAGGGATTTATATATATATATATCTAATGTACATTTAACTTGTTTATCAAATATTAGCAAAATGAAAAATTTAAAAGTCCAATAAATAAAAATAAAATTTAAAAGAAATAAATCATCAAATTTTTGGGGATTTTACATTCTACCCAACTTATAAAAATTTTGTCCTCGAAATTAATAATAATCTTAATACACATAAACAATGAGATTTAGTACGTGGGAGGGCAGGTACGTCAAATCGTAACTCAGTTTTTAAATCGACGGAGGAGGTGGTTATCATAGGAATCCAAGTGGATGTCATGTTCTACAAGATGGAGTATTATTCAGTTGAGACTCTACCCAACTTATAAAAATTGGTTAACCATGAAATTATTGTTACAAGACTTATGAGGAGGACAATTCCAAGGAGAGACAGGAGAATATTGGATCGTTCTGACCGCAGTCTCGGCTTCTGGGTGAGCTTAGATATTGTGATGGCGTTCTTGGTCAATAACTTCTATGGGAGGATTAGAACAATCTAACATCATTTCTATCGGGCATGCATTCCACAAGGTAAGTAGGCGTCCTTTGGGTAATTATAACTAGAATATGTCATTTCGAGGAATTTCCCTCTTTGCCTAACATGGATAGCTGGTAGGCGAGGTTGAAGAACGTCAGGAAAAAAAGATTCACAGCCATGAGATGACAATCTATAACATGTGCATAACCTTACTATAGTATATGATTAGGTAAGGGTTTGGAACTTTTGAGTCATAGTGACATGAGTATGCAGTTCGTGTTTGGTATCGTATTGGAGGCTTGTGCTTGCTTGGGTAGAATGCACACATCATAGGCATGATGCATCTTGCATGGATCATGGGTAATCAGTTTAGTGAAGGGAATGGGTTGATAATTACATGGTTAAACTCAAAAGGAAGCAAAAATAAGCATCTATGGCTTGTTCTAAAAATATGTAATACATGTGGTGTAATTGAAATGGAGCGCCGAAAGATGTGTTTGTCTAGGACATGTATGTTGCGTGTGTAGAGTGGATCTTCTAGTTCGTGAGTGTAAATTTTTTTTTGAAGATGCTAGTGTTGTGTTCTGAATACCAAAGTCACGGTAGAGGGTACCAATTGTTACAGATGGAAGTAAACGTTTATGAACCATTGAATTATTGGTCTAACAATAACCAATCATTGCTAATTCTTAGGGAGGCTTGCCTATATATTTTGAAAATTTCTTTATTGGCTAAAACTAAGACATGATTCTATGGTGGAATAAAATTTTGAGGAATCAAGGTTGCTATCTTTGTACCTTGATCGTTGGAATAACGGCACGATAACATAGAGACGATATATAATATGAATGAAAGTCATGCACGGAGCATGTACCGAGATTTTGAGTAATTAGAAGAGATGGTTGTATGTGTCATTCTTGTACTCCCAATTTATGAGTTTTATAATAATGACACGCTAACCAAGTACCGTGTTTTCTTTTTACGGCCTATGCAGATTATAGTCGAGGGCAACAACTTCTATAGTCCATCAAGAATACCTTAGATGACTAAATCCTTAATTTTCTGGTCGTAGAAAGCTTACTTGTCTACAGTCATGAGGCTACTTAATGGTGTCGAAGGTGGTACTTTGTGATATTACCGCTAATTAATAAGTCTAAGTGCATTTCTTAGGAAAAAATGGGTTAACTTTATTAAACAGGACAACTAAACTATAAAGGGCGTTATTCTATTATTAACAAGTATCTTAACAATAAATAACATATCTAGGACAATACTTTATGTGATTGCTCTATGTTGCTAATGAGGTTCTACAGATCGTCTAATCGACATGCTCTGAGTTATTCTAGTTGGTAGTAAGGCTGGATTGGTCAAAACATCCATCTTAATCTTAGGTTTGATCTATATTGGCTAGACAAGTTTCCACAAAATCATTCTAATATATTCCTATTTGGTTAGGGTAACCTAGAATAGGTTCCAACTTAAGTGTTTGGGCAAATTTCTAATCGGGTTGGTTAACTAGGTTTCTTAAGCCCAAAAATGTGTCTACTATGCCTTTTGTGTATAAGTAGCACAAGAGGAGTCACTTGAGTGGCACACTAGTGGCATGTGGGCAGTGGCTTCAAGTAGATCACAACCATATATTGGATCAAAAGATTTGAGTCGAGGTTGGATCTCTAATTGAGGCTGGAGAGTACATCGGTATTACGGTAAGGGTTATAGTTAGCCCTTTTTACCTGAAAGTCGTTGTTTGCAAAACCAAAAGTTGATCTTTATTTCACAAACTTTGTAAGAAGATTACAAGAATTCTGGAAAAGTACAACTATAGGAATCCGATCTGAATGACGATCGCTTTATCCCTTGGACGATGTGAACTTTGAAGACGGTAGCCTCTGAAGATTGCAGCAGCACTTTGTCAAGAACTCCTGATCTCTGGTGATGACTTATGATCTCTATATGTATCTGATAATGAAGACTTGAAACTCTATTTATAGAGTTCTAGAAATAACTAACTTTTAGTTATTCTGAATTGCGCAGGATGGATTGTGCAGGCTTTGGATTACGCAAGCAATGAACTGCGCAGGCAGTTACTCGATCGTGGACCATCTGTATGTGACACGTGGCATTGTTTGATTGAAATGTGCTTGATCGTGTACAGACGGTTGCCACATGGTGAGTAATTGATGGCATGTAGGCCACGTGTACATTTGTCAGTTGTCTTGATGGAGTGCGCCACCTGAATTGTGCTGGTTTCAGATTGCACTGGGATGGACCGCACTGCAGAGAGTCTGGCAGATTGTGCTGTATGTACAGCTGTCCTCGAGCACTGTGCTGTACGATAAATGAACAGTTTCCTCGTTCTCTGTGCTGTCAGCTGTCAGAAGATCTGATTCTCTGTCAGATAATGATGACGAGGCCACGTCAGCTTGCGCATTTGGATGAGTGCGCGGTTCAGCCTGTGCAATCGAGTTGTTGTGCAATCTGTCGCTTGTACAGTTCACTTGAAGGATGCACTATTTGATTTTCATGACTTCTTTGATGGGTGCAACTTGATTTTTAGGACCTACAAGACCCCCTTCAAAGTTTTCGAAGTTTGAAAATAGTCAAAGCTTCGAAATACTTTGAATTTTGATTTTAAAATCAAGTTGCGCAAGTAATGACTTGTCTGCGCAATTGGAGGAGTCAGCTCCCATTTCTTCGGCGCAATATGAGGCGACCGTTACTCTCGAAAAACTATAAATAGTTCTCCTTCTTTCTTCTGTCATTCTTTACTTGTTTTCACTTTGTTCATGAGAGAGAATTCCCGAGCCCACTCCGACTCTTTTTCCGAAGTGTTCCGCCGTCGACAAAGGCAAAGCCCTCGCCGAATCTTCGACTCATGCTGCGTCGCACATTTTACGACACGAAGTCGGTCACCCAGCATTGCAAGGTAGTCGCTTGATCAAAAACCCTTTTTAGGGTTCTTCGACATGATTGAATCTTCAAACCTATCTCTTTTTAGAGATTTGGTTATATTGCGCCGCCCTGTTTAGGGTTTCGGTTGCACAAACCTAATGGTTTTTATTTTTATGAAGACTATTTTCTTGTGCAATCGGTTGGAAAGCGCTGGCAAAAGTCAGCACAATCTGCTGATTTGCGCAAGGCTGTCCAGCGCAAATTGATGCTTTGCGCAAGTTATTCAGCACAATCTGATGGCTTGCGCAAGTGGATGAGTTGGTACAACTGGACAGTTTGTGCATAGAAGCTGTTGTTGCGCAATCTGATGTTTTTACAGACAGCACAATCTTATGCTTGCACAATTTGCTGATTTTTTTGACAGAATCTTTGATTTTGCATATACTGAATTCTGTCTTTCTGTTTGATGCAGTTAATATCAGAGAAGACCCAGAGTATGAAATCTTTGCAGGGACCCTTGCTGAACCAGAGTTTAAGGAAGATTTGTCCCATGTAATATTTTTCCAATATGCTCTGCCATCTTCCCGTCAAGCCATCTTGGTAGCACAGGACAACGAAACTTTATTGAGTCTGATGAATGGGCAGCCTCTGCAGACTGCAGATGCCATTACTCATAAGAAACCCCTGTTCTTATTTGGAGAAGCTATTGATAAGAGTTCTCAGCCGAGACCTCGTGTTGAGCAGAGACTCTTCCAGAGAAAGGAGAAAATAATAATGTTGCCAGACATTGCCAGATGCCTCCCTCTAGCCCGCTATGCCCATGCAAGCCATCCCAGGAGGATGGACTGGGATATTATCCCTCTCCAGCAAGCAAGAACAGAAAATATTTGTGTAAAGAAAGGACCGAATAACAGGGATATGTTCTATAGCTCCTCTGAGCGTCATAGCTCATTGCTCAGAGGATTAAAGCCTAGCTGCATCCCTCCAGAGAACTCCTCCTTGCTGCTACCGGTGAGGTCGCCGATCTTTGCTAATGAATTTGCAAAGGCTGAGGGAAGATACCCGGATCAGGACATCCGATTGACAGGTCTGGTGAACCCAGACAACAAAAGATGGAACTGCATAACCAATTGGATATTGGTTCAGTTCAAAGAAAAGCTCAAAGAGATTGAGCTATATCAGGCGGTATACTCTACCGTATATGGATTCCTCCCCAACCCTCATCTGTTTCTCGCCTTGGCAGAGAGGTATAATTTTAGGACAGGGACATTCATGACACCCTGCGGGAAGATTGGACTAGCTTTCCATGAGATGAAATATATCTCGAGCTTACCAATGGGAGACTTCCCCTACGAAGAATTTGTTCCAACAAATGACGAGTTAGACTGACTTCGTCTAGAGAATGCAGAGATGGTGGCTGTTTTTGAAGAACTACTGTGCCACTACAAAATTTGCTTCATGTATTATAAGAGTGGTTCTTCCGGCACTTGTTACTCATCAAAGTGGTTGCCATATATTTTCCTTAATCACATCATCGAAAAAAAGACTAAGGATCATGATACGTGCAACCCTACCTTCTTCAAACCACTCAGCCACAGTGAGGTGATCAGACTGATGGAGGAGAACAAAGAAATGGACACCAGGGTCGATGATGAACTTCAATATCCTCCTTTCAAAATAGGAGATGTTATTGAAAGTTTTATAAGGCTGGGCTATAGACCCATGTCAAAGGAAGCCCAGTTGGCGGGTTTCCCCATATATTGTTTCTGATAATTCGTCGTCCCGGGAGCGAGCGCTGTCGACCGCTTCCATCGCGGCGTGCTCTTTGCTGCTGTCCGGTTAGTCTTTGGCTACCGGATGGATCTGCTGTCGGCGATGACCGGTAGAGTGAACGCAGGTCTTCGTCTTTATGTTGAATCTATGCTCAAATGGAAAGGTGAGAAGGGGAACTTCCCTCGGCTGGAGCTGCCCTACACTTATTTGTTCGGATGGTTACTTCTACACCATCCGTCATTGATGAACCCTGACATGGGAGCAGTCGGCGGTAGCTATTTACGAAGATTCTCCTGGAGCAAATGGATATACACTAGTCTGAAAGATTGCAGACGTTCTTTGAACCTTGGGAAGGGGTAGAATTTCTACTGCGTTGCCCCTCCAACTGGCTATGAACATATGTCAACAAATCTAGTTGATCTTGGGAGGCAGCCGTTGGGTCGAGCAGCATTTGATTGGCTGAGGACGATTAGGCCGTCGCACTTGGTGTATAGATTTAAAGATGAATGTTTCTTAGAACCATATCTGCCAAGCCGCTTTGCTCGTCAATTCAGCTACGACCAGTTCCACGTAGGCAATGCTATAACTTGCCTGCAAGGAAAGGGGTATCTAATTGATGGCACCAGGGCCTGGGCTTATTACAATGCTCGAGACACAAGAACAATGTTCTCGATGCCGACCAAGAGTGATCACGGCCCCCGGATGTTATACACATATTCACTTTTTTACACATCAGCGAATACATTCGCCGAGAACTTCAACCTTGTAGATAGCTTCGCGACGGCGACGCGTTTGAAGAAGGAAGCAACTGTTATGCTAGCTCCAGGTAATGACGAGCAGCATGAGCCAATGGATGATCCGTTGGAAGCCTCAAGGGAAGCTAACTTCCCTGAGGAGGTCAATGAACTACTACGAGTTTCCTTGAAAGTGGTCAAATCTCCAACCAATGAGAGAAAGAAAAGGATTAATGAACTTTCTTCTCCGGTTGCAAAGAAGAAACTTATCCTAGATCCTTCAGAGAAGGTCACCACCAGGTCACACGCTCGACAACTGGCCGAGTCGACCCAAAGAGAAGAAGCGACCACGCCGACCTCTCTTCCAAGGCAGGTCGATATAGTAGATGTGGAGAGTCCAGAGAGACCTCTTCATAGAAAGCAACTGGCCTCCAGAAGAAGAAAGAGGGTGATCACCCCTCTGAGACAAATCTTGTCATCGGTGGTGGCCAGTACTGTAGCTGGAATAACCATGTCATCCCCTACACCTGCCCCCGAGCCTAGGCAGGAGACTCCTTCTCTAGAGCAGAGGGACGAAGTTGAGCAGAGGGATGAAGCTGAGCAGAGGGATGCAGCTGAGCAGAGGGATGATGAAGTTTTACGATCTCCTTCTCTTGCGAAGAGAACTACCCAGATTCCTGCTACACTAGGAACACTCTGTGAAGAAGAGGATCGTTTAATGATTGAAGCTCTAAATGATTGTGACTTTGGTCTGCAGGATGATGTCGATCAAGCCGCCGCCGCAATTGCCAGCGAGAAAGCACCAGAGGATAGTATAAGCAATAAAGATACATCAACAGAAGCTGTTGATGATACTTTAAATCCCGAAGAGGGCGCTGATGTCCATATGTCTCCCGAAGCTGTAGACGACACACTAAATCTTGAAGAGGACGTTGAGGTGCACGTGTCTTCGGAAAAGAATACAGGTGTAGAAGTAGCACCTGTTGAAACTACTCCTGCTGATCCAAAAGGTATTAAATGATTTTATCTACCTTCTTTTCATAGATTCAAATAGCTGACATCTACATTTTTATCCATGCAGAACTTGAATCTTCTCCATTTCCTCCCGTATGCACAGACATAGTGCCAATAACGGCTATCGCTAGCAGTAGCCGACATTTTTCGGGTGGCTCTGAGGCCGGAAGTAGCCAGGCAGTAATATCTGAGGCTACTTCTGTTAGATTGGAATCTGTGCCAACAGATGAAAGACTTGTCGCTGGGGCAAGTCATGGTAAGATTGCCTTTTACTTTTGATCTTTTTCAATTAGTTGCTAATGACAACAACAATCAATGATAAGGTTCATTCGATTTTACAGAAAAGCATCTGGAAGGGGCAGCCAGTTCTATGATGGCTCCTCTGTCTAAGGAGCCCTCTACTCAAAGGAAAGAAGCTGAACGTCTATCTTCACAGACACCTGCTGCTGCTTCGACGTCTATGGGAGTAGCTGCTACTCCTGGAGCTCTGGCCACGAACCAATTTATCATAAACTCTTTCACCAAACTCTTCTTCAATTCGTTGGGACCCTTAGTAGATAGGGTGATAGAAAAAGAAGAGGCTAGTTTTTCCACAGTTAGAGGTCCAACCTCTTATCTGGTCAATGCTATTCGCAATCAACGCAACGAAGCTCAGGCTATTTTTCTTGATCATATACTAGATGAGCTGGAGGCTTCGGTTAAGATTTAAAAAGAACTGAATAGGGGGAAGATGGAACCCTTGGTGCAGGCTGAATTTGAAAAGATGTCTCAAGAGGCTGCGGTTGAGAAAGTTAATTTTCAAGTTCTCTTGTATGCTTTCACTACCAAGTCTGTTGAGTATAATGCCCAAGTGAAAACAGTAGCATCTGTTGCTGACGAGAAGGAGAGGAAAGTTGCTGAGCTGCAATCAGAATCTGCCCGTCTTAAAAAAGAGCTGAGACTTGTTCAGCTTGCTCTGGAGGATGAGGCCGCACAACACCAGGCTGCAGTTCAACAGTTGAACGCTTTGCCTCAGGAGAGAGATGAGTATGTCGCAACTCATCAAGAAGAAATCTCTCACAGAATAGTAACCATGCCATCTTTCGACGATAAGTCTGGGATGGAGGAAGCTAGGAAGCGGGTGATGGAATCTCGTGAGGAGCGGCTGCAATCTTTAAAGCAGCAGATGACCAGCTTAATGACTCAGCCGGCAGAATGGAAAAGACCTTTTTGTATCTTCAATCTTTTTGTGATATGTAATGTTGTAATGTCTTTTAAATTTTTGATCAATCAATAAAAAGATATTTTCTTGGTGGCTCTATTATTTATTGTATATCTTATTCAGATATAAATAATAGCGATAGAAAATATATTCAGAGGTGCAAGACATGATATATTTCTTGATTTTGGAAAATAATTATATTCAATTATATCTGCTCAGAGGTAATATGGACATGGCAGAATATAATTTATTAAATATCATTATTTCAATAGACAACTTAATCAAAGATGACAAGTTGCTGATATGAACGTAATGGATGATTCGTCAAAATGTGTGAACGAAATGAATGAACGAAATAAATCATCAGGATGAACAGATAAACCGTCAAATGAATTGAATAAACGGATGAGCCGTCAGATAGATAGAATGAACGGGTAAACCGTCGGATAATTGGAATGAACGGGTGAACTGCCATATGAATGTAATGAACGAATGAACCGTCGGATGAATAAATATAATGAATAGACGAACCGTCGGAAGAATATGATGAACGGATGAATCGTCGAATGAATGTGATGAACGAATGAACCGTCAGATGAATATGATGAACGGGTGAGCCGTCAGATGAATGTGATGAACGGATGAACCGTCGGATGAATATGATGAACGGGCGAGCCGTCAGATGAATGTGATGAACGGGCGAGCCGTCAGATGAATGTGATAAACGAATGAATCGTCGGATGAATGTGATGAACGGATGAACCGTCGGATGAATATGTCGCTTCATTGTCGTATGAATCTCTGTCTATAAATAGAACAGAAAATCAGATGGAATGATCACTTTCAAAAAGATGTCGTCTGAACATGCATCCAAGAAGGCTGAGATTGCCTCGAAGGTGGAAGCGGGTACTGAAGAACATCCAGTCGAGCCGGCCAAGCCAAAGCAGATAGCAGTGGGCGACGGTTCGTCTGTACCCGAGCCGCCAAAGGACATCTTGGACTTCTTTCTTGAACCAGGGAAGACTGAAGAAGAAGAAGAAGCCATGAGGATGGCTGCTTGCAAGTTCCTGGTGGGTTCCAGCAAGAATGTTCTCGACACTTTTGCTGATCATGTTTTTGATAAGGACGGTAGTGGCCCGCTTTCCAATTTTGAGAAGGATGATAGTGACCTTCCTTGATATTATGTACTATCATTCATGATGAAAATAAAATTGAATTTTATTTACGAACTTGTCTGATGATTACAAGCAATGTCTTTTACATTTATACATAATACTTTTTGAAAAACTTGCCATTGATAGGCATCATTGCCACTCGACCGTCTAGCTCTGTGAGTTGATAGGATCCATTTGAGAAGACTTTACTCACGATATATGGCCCTTCCCACTTCGCATCAAACTTGCCCTTGCTCGAGTGAGTCATAATCATAGGATGTCTGACTGTTAAAACAAGCTCTCCTTTCTGAAAGGCTCTGACCTTAACTTTGCAGTTGAAAGTCTTTGAGATGAGGGTATGGTATAACTCAATATGTTGTTGAGCCATTAACCGCTTCTCATCGAGCGCCTCCAATTCTTGAAGTCGGAGAAGATCATTATTCTCTGTAGTGAGTTCATTGGCGATAGCAATCCTCAAACACGGAATTTGAAGTTCCAAGGGTAGAACTGCTTCACAGCCGTACACCAAAGAAAAGGGTGTACAGCCTGTAGGGTTGCGAACCGTAGTACGGTAGGCCCAAAGACATTCTCCAAGATTTTCACTCCAGTTTTGTTTGTTAGTAGACACAAACTTTTTGAGGAGCTTGATGATAGTCTTATTGAAAGCTTCAGCTAAGCCATTAGCAGCAGAATTGTAGGCTATCGAAGCGACATTGTCAATCCGATGATCGTCACAGAACCTTGTGAACTTTTAGCTGATGAATTGAGGTCCGTTGTCATGGATGATTCGTCGAGGAACACCAAATCTATAGATGACATGGTGTTTGACGAAGTTGATGACGCTGCTGGTCTTGACTTCAGCCAATGATATAGCTTCGGCCCATTTGGAGAAGTAGTCGGTTATTGCCAGTATGAACCGATGTCCCCTAGAAGAAGAAGGGTTGATAGGACCTATGATATCCATGCCCCAAGCTTCAAAAGGCCATGAAGTAGTAGTTGGATGAAGGAATTCCGACGGTTGATGAATGAAATCTGCGTGGATTTGACAAGCTCGACATTTCCTTGCATATTCGATGGTATCAGATACCATAGAGGGCCAGTAGTAACCCATGCATCGGATGCGATCCTGTAGCTTGGGACCAGGTTGATGTGCTCCGCAGACACTATCGTGAGCTTCACGCAATACTTGCTTCGCTTCATCACCAGCAAGACAGCGCAAGAGTAGACTGTCATAAGTCCATCGATAGAGAGTTTTGGTGATTTAATTATAGTAGAACCGGAGAGATCGTCGACGAATACTCGTAGCCTCTTTGGGATCTTCAGGGAGCATGTCATGGACCATGAAATCGATGAAGGGAGCTCTCCAATCTTTATTGATAACATTGACTTCAGTAAGATTACTGAACTCAATATTACGATTGTTTTTGATGCAAAATAATTCCGTTTAGAGATAACCACCACCTGCTGTCTTTTGATAGGGATGGCTAAAACTGTTGCAAGATTAGCCAAAGAGTCTGCTTCAGTATTGTAAGCTTGACGGACATATTCGATGAAGAAGGCTTTGAATGATTTAGCCATATTGATTGCCGCTTCAAAGTAAGGCACTAGATCTTGATGGCGAACTTCATAAGTTCCTCTAACCAGGTTAACAACCAGCTTGGAGTCACTATAGACTTCAAGATATTCGATGTCTAGTTGTTTAACTAACTGAAGCCAATGAGTAGAGCATTGTATTCTGCCACGTTGTTGGAGTAAGGCTCATCTAAAGAGTATGCTCTTTGAATAGCTGACCCGTTTGGAGAAACAAGGACAACTCCACTCCTGCGACGATGGCACCATTGGGTCCAACCCTGGATACACTGTCAAAGAATAGGCGCCAAGTAGGAAATTCTTCGAAGATCATATTTGATTCCAATGTCTTGTCCGAAATTTCATCATAGAGTTTAGATATCTCAGGAACAGGATGAGCTGCTAAGAAATCCGTCAGTGCTTGACCTTTGACAGACTTTTGAGAAACATATACCATGTCATATTGGGCTAGCAGAATAGCCCATGTAGCCAGTCGAGAATTGAGTGTGCTAGGCTTCTTCATCAATATCCGAAGAGGATTAACTCGGGATATGACATGAATAGTTTGGCCAATGATGTAATGCCGAGACTTTTGAACAACAAACATAAGAGCTAGGCATTATTTTTTAACCGGACTATAACGGTGTTCAGCACCAATCATAGTACGACTGAGATAATAGATGGCTTGTTCGTGACCTTCTTTGTTCTTTTGGGCAAGTAAAGCACCCAATGAATGATCCATAGCACGGACATACATTAAGAACGGTATGCCAGAGATTGGTGGCACCAAGACTGGTGGATTCATGAGATATCGCTTTATGTCGTCAAATGCTCGTTGATATTCTTCGGTCCAAACGAAAGAAATACCCTTCTTCATTAGTTGAGTAAATGGTCTGCAGCATCCAGAAAGATTCGAAATGAATCTCCTGATGTACGCAAGTCGACTTTGGAATCCTCGTAGCTCTTTTAGGTTGTGTGGAGGACGCATCTCTTGAATGGCTTTGATCTTCTCGGGATCCACGTATATACCCTTAGAGGTAATGACGAAGCCGAGAAATTTGCCACTAGAGACACCCAAGAATGACATAGTGGGATTCATTTTGAGTTGATGTTGGCGCATGAGGTTGAAGATAGTTTTCAAGTCTTGGATGTGATCTTCCTTTAGACGACTTTTGACGGTGATATCGTCGATGTAGCATTCGACCGTCTTGCACAGATGATCTCAAAAGATGGTACTCATGGCTCGTTGGTATGTTGCACCAGCATTCTTGAGACCAAATGGTATTACAGTATATTAATAGACTCCGCGAGGAGTGCGGAAAGAAGTGTGTTTTTCATCTTCAGGATTCATCCGAATCTGATTGTATCCGGAGAATCCATCCATGAAAGATATCCTTTCGAGCCCACAAGTGTTGTCAATCATGACGTCTGTGATAGGGAGAGGAAATTCATCTTTTGGACATGTTTCATTAAGATCCCGAAAGTCGATGCAGACTCAAACTTTACCAGTTTTCTTTAGAACTGGGACGACATTGGCTACCCAATCTGGATGTTTTTCTTCTCGGATAAAGCCACAAGCGATGAGCTTTTTGACTTTATCATCGATTGCGTCCATCATTTCTGGCTTGAAGCACCGTTGTTGCTGTTTGACCGGTTTTGCATTAGGCAGGATGTTCAATTTGTGAGTAGCAACTTTGGGATCTAGTCCTGGCATGTCTTCATAGTTCCAGGTAAAGACATCAATATATTCTCGAATAAGAAGAATTAATTCTTGCTTATCTGCCTCGGGAAGCTTCTTGTTGATAAATATTGGACGAGGTGACCCGCTCTCTCCTACATCTATTTGAACTAATTGATCCTCAGAAGGAGGTTCCCTTTGTTCGAATTGGAGTTCCCATTGGATATCCATTCGTTGAGCCCAAGGATCTGTTTCAGGATTTTCTTCAACATCCTCGTCATAGCCTTCTGGAAGTTCGACGGAGACCATGTTAGAAGATACAGTCAATCGATGAACTTGACCGATGCTGGTGTCAGAATCCCATGATCTGGAATCAGAAGAGTTAGAGCGTTCTTCACTATCGGATTCAGAGGCTGCTGGGGATAATACTTGAGGTGAAACATTTCCGAGACCTCTTTTGGTCCTGCTATAGTACATTTCTGACTTTCCTTTCGGCACCGCCATACGGATAGGAGTTCTTCTACCCTTACCGTAGTTGAGGCCACTTTTGAAGTCATAACCCATCTTTCGGATGATGTCTTTTGATTGTTGACTGTAACGACGAAGTTGAAGATGCCCCGTATCGTTACTTTTGCTATCATCCGTATAGCTGAACTGTTGTTCCGGTCCTTTACTAAAAAGTATTGGACTCTCGCCTTTCTTTCGAGCGAGAACAATACGATATGAATCATTGGGATGTTCGAGTAACACTTCTGTTTGAAGAGGTTGTACAACTGCCATTGTAAATGACTGAAAGCTATCTAACATATCCAAATAGCACTTAGCATGATAAACGACATCAGTATACTAGAAAGTAGATGCTTTTTTATTGATTTGTACATCTGTATTTACAACAGGACCTTTAGCCTTAGCAGGCTTGGTCAGATTGATTATGAGAGGGGGAGAAGAAGAACGTGGAGGAGGATTGGCCTTGTTACGACGGAGGTCGATAACAAGCGGCTCAGAGGAGGTGAGCTCCCTTTTATCCTTATTATGAGATAAATCAATAACAAGTGGCTCAGAAGAGGCGAGCTGCCTTTTTTCCTTGTTACGACGTAAGTCAATAACAAGTGGCTCAGAAGAGGTGAGCTCCCTTTGATCCTGACCATCATTAGTTGGTTGCTTCTGGACTGGCAAGTGAATAGCCAGTGGTTTGGAGGATTGAGGACGAGAAACACGCCCTTTGACTAGTATGATGAGAGTGTCATTGGGCACTGCTTCTTGTTCTTCTTCAGTATCCAGGGACAGCACTACCTTCATGAATTCATCCTTATACATACGAGCATCGTTGCAGTATGCTTCAACGCCTTTGAAAGGATAGAGATCAGCAACCTTCTTTTGAACCTCTCCATTGTCATCGACATATTTAAAATATTGATGGAGAGTCGAAGGAACAATGTTATGTTCATGCAGGAATGGTCTCCCCAATAAAGCATTGTAAGAACAACCATGGTTGTCATTGATGTAGAAAGTCACCTTTGTACGAAGATTGCCTATTTGGAGTTTTAGGCAAATCTTGCTCAGAGGCTCACTCCTTCCCTGATTGAACCCAAGGATGGTGGTAATTGTACTGGAGAGACTATGTACTGGGATCTTCAATGCATCCAACATTGTCTTCGGCATGATACTGAGAGCAGACCCTGGATCTATCAGAATACGATCGACTTTCATCGAGTCGACATATCCTATATAGTATAGAGGACGGTCGTGCCTATTGTCTTCCATCAGCATGTCATCCTGTGTGAAAGTTATGTTTGGAATTAACTCTAACACACTATAAAAATGGAGGCAAGAGACTGGCTCTGCTTTCGGCTTCTTTAGGAGGGCTAGACAGGTTTCTGCATGCATGAGAGCCTCACTCAGAGTTTATCGAGTCTCTTTGGAGAGGCGCAAGAGCTCGAAGATTGACAGCCGGGCCGGTGTATTGGCTAGTTGAGCCAAGATATCAAAGTTGTAAGGCTTTTCAAGTCCGGAAGGAGATGACTTCTTCAAAGGTTTGTCGAAGCGGACTTGTTGTTTGCCTTTGTCGGCTACCGTTGGCTTGGAAGGAGTGAGTTCTACAACCGGTGAGGAGGCAGAAGGGATGTCCTCAGTAGAAGCAGGCTGCACTGGAGCAGGCTCAGAAGAAGAAGCAGGATTCTGAGCTTCGGGATAATCCTTTAGATAGGCTTTCCTAGATCTGGTGCCCAGCAGGATTTCTTCATCAACTATGGGGTCAAAAGACACCATATTGTAAGTCTTTGTCTTGCCCTTGGAGCGATCTTTCTTCTTGGAGGAAGAGGGAAGTTCGAACTCCGAAGCAAGATCAGGATGGATCCACATAATCTCGCCATTGTCAAGAGACAAAGGGACAAAACCTTCACTTCGTGGAGGAGGGAGATTCTCGATCTCAAGAGTAGCTTTGGGGATAGGGATGACACTATGTTGTACCATTTGCGGAGGAAAATCACCGAATTGAACTGAGACCATGTTTGCGGTAACAGTCTTCTCGTCTTGCTGCAGAGTGACAACACCAGCATTGACCAGCTCCTGAATTTTGCCTTTGAGCACATAACATACTCGAGTGGGATGCCCAATGAACCTGTGATAGACACAGTACTTAGGATGATCAGTCTTACCAACCTCATCAGGCTTCTTCGGATCTGGAAGCTGGAGCTTATTGCTTTTGATCAAACAATCAAAGATACTCACGGTGTCATTCTCGTCAAAAGAGTACTCTATTTTCGGACGAGGTTTCCTTGGTGGAGGTGCTGAAGGAGTAGAAGTTGACGTAGGTGGAGCTACGTTGACCGCCAGAGATTCTTTGTTCTTCAAGTTGATATTCAAAGTTTCTTTTCCCTTGCGGTTGTTTTGGCGATTACCACCACCTGATGTCTGCTGTTTATTCCGGTCGGGGTTAGACATTTGTACCCCTAGCTGCTTGAATTTGTCGGCGCTAACTTCAGCTGCTTTAGCGTTGACAATAAAAGATGGCAAATCTTGGAACTGAGTTGACCCCGTCCACATGCTGATAATAGGCAAATGATTTGCCTTGCAGGTGTCTATGGTCACAACGGCTGGAGTTCCAGGAGGCATTTTTAAGGCTTCTCGACGGAACCTTTCAATAAAACTCTCAACGGTTTCATTATGCCTTTGTTTGATTTTATTGAGGGCTGACATGGTCATGTCATTGATCCGCTCATAGAATCGTTCCAAGAAGATCTATTTTAGACCTGAGAAAGAGGTGATACAGCCATCGGGCAAGCTTCTGTACCAATCGTATGCTACGCCGGCTAGACAGCCAACAAATACCCTGGTAAGAAGAGCATCATTTGGCTGAAGTTGGACAGTCATTACCTCAAAGTGGTTAATGAACTGACTGGGAGAAGTGCTGCCATCAAACAGCAAGATTGTTAGGATTTTATATTTTGGAGGAAATGGGACTTCCTTCCATTCAACTGGGTAGGGTTGCTTGATCCCCAACCTCTGCAAGTTGTCCTTCTCTTTGAAGGCCTCGAATTGAGTGTGCAGGAGCTTGACAGCTTCATTGGCATCCTCCACTGATGTAGAAGGAGCAGGCTGAATCAGAGTGTTAGGAGGAGGAACAGCATGGTAAGCACTACCCCCAGCACCTGATTGACTGGGTGTAGGTTGAATCTGCACAGGAGGTACTTGAGGAGATGCTACCCCCAGACCTGTATTGACAGGCACCGACGATGCTATGATTTCAGGATTTGCAGCAGGAATGGTCGGTGGTACTGTATGTTGGGCCACGATGATAGAATGCATACTTGCAACCATTTCGGCCATGGTCTTCAACTTGTCTTCTAGTGCAGCTATTCGCTGTTCTTGACTAGCTGAACTGGAAGCATCGGGATCTTCAGTGACAACATAAGCTGTCACTTCTCTAGGTACAGTAGAAGACACTGTCTGTTCTGAACTTTTGCTGTATGCATCGTAGTCAGAGAAAGAATCATCTCCTGAGTGAGAAGGAGGGAGATGACCGGATGGATCTTGAAGAAGATTCCTTTGACCGATTGTGTCTCGGCTTCGGGATCGGGTATGTTGGAATACTCCTTCAGAAGATTCTTGGAGTAGATCCAAATACCGTTGGCTTGGCTTGCGAGGCTTGCCGTGCTTGGAGCACCTCCTACCCCCAGTGTCTCGGGAAGTCATGTTGACGGAAGCGTACAAAACTTCGTCTTCATGTTCTGACATAGGTTCGGAGTTTGTAAAGTTCACACGATCGAAGACATATCGTCTTGTTGTCTGACAACAACACTTGATGACAACTTTGTGATTACAATAGTGTCCAAGTTGTTGCACTGGAGGTGTTGAGATGTTGTCCCATTTTTGTTTGAGGTGTTCTCGGAGATCGGGAACAATGACAGGACGAGAAAAAGTTCGAGGGATATATTCTTTGACAACATTCGAAACATGGTTCCGGTTCTTCAAATGTTTTGTCCCTAAAGTGTACAGGGAAGTACTCATTTCATTAGCATAGGTGTCAGGATTTTTGATCCTGGGAGTTTGTTTTTGATGCTGGTTGGTCTTCGGCATTGGCTATTTGCGTTTTACCGAGTTGGTCGATTGAGATAAGTTCTTAGATCAGCAAACTCACCCCAGGGGTTTCTGTCTGAGACATCAGCAATTTTCCCTGTTTAGAACGGGATATCTTGAGAGTTGGGAGATCTTGGAACTCTGCTACCGGAGTAGGCAGAATACCTCTCTGATCAGTACACTTCCCTTTGGCAAGGAGAGAAGAAGAACCCTTGTTGGAGAGAGTTCTTGTACTGACTGGTGCCGAGGCACGTTCAGATTGATTTCTACGGTAAAACCGAGGAAGACTGAGAAAAGACCAAAGGGCCTTTTCTTTTATTTTGTGGAGGAGGAGGAATAGTCAAAAGACTACCCCCAGTGGATTGCGCTGGAGCAACAGGATGCTTGGGAAGAGGAGCAGAGTTTTTTCCTTGCTATGAGAAGAAGAGAGATTAGCCAAAGGGCTGTCTCTCTTAGACTGCGCTGGCGCAGTTTACGCATGGGTTGAAGTAGTTGTTGGCACACTGGCAGTTTGCCCATGAGTAACTCTGGCAGAAGGTCTTCTGGCCACATTCACAGCAACTTACGTAGCAGGAATCTTGATGCCAGAGTGTTTGAGTTGCACTCTGGTTGGAGTGGTAGACTGCGCAGGCAAATTTACAGCCAACTGCGCCAAGGGAAGAGGAGTCTTGCACTTTGACAGAGCAGCATAGGAAGTAGGTTGTGCACTGGCAAGGGGAGCAACATACTGCACATGAGCAGTAGTAGTATACTGCACAACAGAGACAGCAGTCTTGGGAACAGAGGCAATAGACTGTGCCGCAGGCTGAGCAGCAGAGGTAGTGGACTGCGCAGCAGTCTTGGGGACCCACACTGGGTGAACTTTGCTCGTGGCAGAAGTTGTTGCAGTGCGAGGAGTGGTCCTGGAGTTGATCATCGCCTCGTAGGCCGTCTGATTGACCTTTACAGCCAGCGTCTTCTGCGTCTTTCCGATAGACGCAACGTCACATTGAGTTGTCACCTCCTCATCGAAGGAGAAAGTCGTCCCCAGCAGAGTCGCCATTTTGTTTGCAAAAAGAAAAGTTGATCTTTATTTCACAAACTTTGTAAGAAGATTACAAGAATTCTGGAAAAGTACAACTATAGGAATCCGATCTGAATGACGATCGCTTTATCCCTTAGATGATGTGAACTTTGAAGACGGTAGCCTCTGAAGATTGCAGTAGCACTTTGTCAAGAACTCCTGATCTCTGGTGATGACTTCTGATCTCTATGTGTATCAGATAATGAAGACTTGAAACTCTATTTATAGAGTTCTAGAAATAACTAACTTTTAGTTATTCTGAATTGCGCAGGATGGATTGTGCAGACTTTGGATTGCGTAAGCAATGAACTGCGCAGGCAGTTACTCGATCGTGGACCATCTTTATGTGACGCGTGGCATTGTTTGATTGAAATACGCTTGATCGTGTACAGACGGTTGCCACATTGTGAGCAATTGATGGCATGTTGGCCACGTGTACATTTGTCAATTGTTTTAATAGAGTGTGCCACCCAAATTATGCTGGTTTTAGATTGCGTTCGGATGGACCGCACTGCAGAGAGTCTGGCAGATTGTGCTGCATATACAGCTATCCTCGAGCACTGTGCTGCACGATAAACGAACAGTTTCCTCGTTCTCCGTGCTGTCAGTTGTCAGAAGATCTGACTCTCTGTCAGATAATGATGACGAGGCTATGTCAGCTTGCATATTTGGATGAGTGCGCAGTTTAGCCTGCATAATCGAGTTATTGCGCAATCTGTCTCCTGCGCTGTTCACTTGAAGGATGCACAATTTGATTTTCATGACTTCTTTGATGGGTGCAACTTGATTTTTAGGACCTACAGTCGTATCATAAAAATAGTGTACAAGGGGACGTGTTTGAGTGAGACATGATATGCCTAGATGAAGATGGGCTCATCTAGGTCTTGTATATGAAATTTGTTGGAAGTTAGCAGCGGATTTCATGCTCCGAATATCAATGTCATGGTCGGGGACACCAAATGATCTAAATAGAAAGTGGGTGTTTAGGAGATGCTGATTTTTCATCCTAGTAAAAACCAATTTATTCTAATCAATTGGTAACCCCATAAATCCTAAAATTAAGAATGATTTACAAATTATTCACTCCAGAAATGAAGATACGGTTTTAGGGTTAGTGAGGTTAGAGAAATTTCAAAGTCATGATATTGTACTTTAACCTTTGATAATAAAGAATAAGGTATAACGTAATACGATAGATCTTAATCAAATTCAAGGATCGTTCCTCGATTTTTAATAAATGGAAAATGATTGCGTACAATGACACACGAGTCCACTCGTCTATAGTATACAAGAATTATCGATGGGGGTAACAAACTCTACTGCACGTCATATGAATGACCTATTACGACTAAGTCGTAAACTTCTATTTGTGTTAAGCCTGTCAGTCTATAGTCATAGGGTTTCTAATGGTGTTGAATGTGGTGCTCATGCATTGCTTGTTGATATCTAGTAAATCAATATGATAGAGTGTTATGCTACAGATATTGGCTAAGCTGGTGAAGGTGTTGTTCTAATGCTAAGTCACTTCTTTAATAATAAAATTATATACCTAGAATAATACTTGTTGGATCCCTAATCTCGGGATAGGTGTATAGTCATGGTAAATGTTTGTCCTTGATTTCGTCTATCCATCTCATGTCCAAACTGCGGGGCTTGGTCGGGTAAGGGTTGGGGTAAGGCATAAGGGTTTCTAGTTAGAAACTCATAATAATTGGTTCATGGAGAATGGATAGTCTCCTAGGTTGGTGTTTTGATCAATGGTACGGTTCTAATCATTCACAAATTCAAACAACTAGAAGGCCACGATAGTAGATTTAGGGTCAAGGGGAGGACGAGTAACTCAAGGAAGGTCTTGGCCAATAGTGGCTATACTTGTATATACAACTATCATGGTTATAGGAGAATACTCTGGGTCTACTAGTATTTTTTTTTTGAGGTAGGTGAAGGAAAATAATAAGGAGTTCAAGGAAGATGTCATCGAATACGAATACAGGGTATAGGGACGATTGACTAGTTTAAAAGGGGTTGTTGAAGCAGTTGCAGATGAGATCCCAGAGGGCAAGTATATTTGTCATTGTTTCTCAATTCGTGTAAAATAATAACATGAAGAGCGAACTAGGTGCACTAAGGTTGATCAGACCATAATACACCGATTCTAATTAGACAATATGTTAGTGGGCGTCCCCAGTATTCATATGTCCTGAACAAGCTCGATAAAGAATAAGCTTGCAAAACTAGGCTATAAATAGCATCATCATTCAAGGTAGTGTAAAGTATAAGTACGAGGGATAATGATGAAAATAGTTATAAATAGTTCAAGTTTTATAAGGATCTAAGTCTTGTCCAGTATTCCTGCTTATACAGTCATCCTACTGTCTCCTGTATCATACCGTGGTTGACCAATGGAGTATGGGATACTAAAACTCTATATTCTAGGTAAATATATCTTCCTTCAATAGCATATATTCAGTGCCACCCAGTTATACTTTATTGATGGGTTACAAGGATACAAGTGGTAGGCTGTGAGGCATACTACCCAACCTATAAGTCAACTAATAGAGTAACTAAGAAATATAACACGTTTACTTGTGTGAATTATCTTTCTAACCTCCCTATCAAGCACAAGGAAAAATGATAAGATTTACAGCGAAAGGAATCAAGCAGAAGGAAGTCAAGGTAATTAGATGAGAGTTCGAATTGAATTCAAGGAAGGAGGTCAAATGTGTGGATGAGATACCTAGATTCTAATCCTATATGCAGGTTCACATCGGTACAGTAACATAACCGAAGTGATAAACTCGACCTGCATGGGCCACCACAAAAACATAAAACACCCCAGTCCCAAAATACTTGGGACTAAGTACGTGGACATGCCAGCTGCATACATACGAAGTATGCTCCAATATATGAAAACCACGTATGTATACATAAGCTGTAAAATGCAGTAAACCAAGACAACTAAATCTTATCCACCAAATAAAAGAATAATAATATAAATCAACTATGAAATTATCATTTGTACAAGTAGTTGGGCGGAGACAAATCCACTACCAACTAATTTAAATGAGAAAAATATACAAAAAATTGATCGATAAAGATGGCAAGATGAATCAGGAGCAATCATCTTCGAAGGAAAGGGAAGACCACGATCTGGGCTAGAGCACCTGCGAAGCATCATGAAAAGCACACACCTGGAGAGATAACCAGGTCCTCAGAGGGATGTAATAATATACAAGAAAACACCATGCCATATAATTGTGATATATAATAGAAAAGAAAGGGATGCATGCAATAGGGTGCCTACCAGTTCTACAGTGATAATGTAGTTAAGAACAAACCTTCGACGCTTGGGCACTCTGGCTACAGGTATAAGAAACTCATGTATGGTCCCACTAGGATACCAGGGACCTTAAAGCATAACATTCATCGAATGTCAGAGGCCAGCAGGATCGGGAATATGAAAGTGCATACGTGGCCCATACGTTAAGGAACTGTTCTCCCCACCCAATGCCTAGTAGGGTCATATCCATGACTCCTAGGAACCTCTAGTAACTGCCAAGTCTACTAGCTTGTAATCTATTGGCAGTTACTCTTAACCGTCGTACGCCTCATACGTATCGGTGGCCGACCAACTACGCGAGTACGTGTCCTACATGTGACTTACAATACGTGATAAAACATGTGTCAAAGCCGTATGAGATATACCAATACCTCATCATCAATGGGTGGTCACTAGGCTAAGTCTATGCAAGAGAAATAAACAAAAAGTAATAAAAACGACCGATAGAGTCGCTTGCACACAAGTGTGACTTGGATGCACAGTGATATAATACTAACAACAAGTAAGTAATGCTGAATATAAATAACTAAAAATAAGAATAAGTAAATCACAGAGTAAGGTGGCAAGGTATCTTGCCTAGCGATGCGGGAATGGCAATCCAACGATCAAGTACGTCATCAATAAATCTCAAAATCCATGAACGACTCCGGATGCTGAAACAAACATCAAGAACGTTCTCGGTGTAAAATATATATCTACGAAATGCCTGTCCAAAAGTTTAATTCTGGAACAGGGGCAAAATTATAATTTTAGATCAAAACGATGTTAGCCGTTGGACCCATTTTGCACCGTAATGCGTGCCAATGTCTATGATCTCTAAAGTCGTCAAACTATATGTGTACGGGTCCGATTTGAGGAGACAAAACCAACCGTATATCCAAAGTTGGATTCCTGTAGGCCGTACACAATTTTGCCAGTTGGATCAGATCATGGGGCCCACAAAATGGCGATCTGGTCAACTGTCTCAAAATTAGACCAAACTTGGAATACAAGACCAAAAAAATGATATAATCTTGATGGCATAAGCTTTGCCTCGATTTGACGAACGTGCACGAAGTAATTAGAGAATTTCGAAAAATACCGATACGGTAAATTTTGACGGATACGTATCAAATTTTTCGCGTACACGCCACCAATTTGAATTTTGTCAAAGCCCACACATCTGTGAAATCGATACGCACCTTTAGATGCTTTCAGTTCGCGACCACGTCGCCCGGTTTATTGAGGCAGACGCCGTATCGGAGAATTTCTATATTTTCAAAAATAGATTTTTCATGTTTTTTTTTAATTTTCCTATTGATTTATTTCACTGGGTACTCTGTTCAAATAGATTTCCTAAACTTCTAATGGGTTGTGAGAAATTGGCCTTCCAAACAGTGTCTTCAAACTCGTACTCTGTTTCGTTTCAAAACAGTTTTTTGCCAATTTTGGCGTCGATTTCTCGGACAATCTAACGCGATTCGTTCAAAACTGTTTGAAGGGACTAGAAGGGTTAGGGTTGTGTTCAAACCTGGGAAGACATTTCGACAAACGATCAACCGATGAAGGGGATATCATACCGCGAAGTAGCCCCCCTCCCGCAGGCTCTTGCTGCAGCTGTTGGCGCTGCTCGCGGCCGTCCAACGGCGACGCTCCGGCGTCCCGCGGTGCAGGTGGTTCGAGAAGAGGTGTCTGGGGCTCGGGGCGACTACAGCAGTCGAGGCATGGATTAGGGTTTAGGTCAGCGTTAGGGTTTTTTTTTCCCGTTTGTGTATATATTCACATGATTTCCTTTCTGGTCGGAAGCAGGGGGCACGAGCTGGGTTAGCTTAGGAATCCTTCTCTTTCTTTTTCTTCTTTTCCTTTTTAAGAATTATATAGAATTTGGTTAAAAAAATCCAAATAAATTAATATTATTCTAAAATCCCAATAACTATAAAATTTTTGTAAAAAATTATAAAGTATTTGTAAAAAGTTTTAATAAATAATTTGAACAAATAATCTACTACCGATGTATAATGTTGCAGTTAACTGCTACTACTAATATAAGCAACTTAGTAATTAATTGCAAGCTCTTTAAAACTATAAAAATGATATATAAATGAATGTGAATATTACTTAAAATATTTTTAACAAAAATTCAAATAATCAACCTACTAGCTACATATGCTGTAGCAACCGCTACTACTATTAATATTTGAAAAAAAATTATCTATTAAAGGTAAAGCGCTTTAGTAATCACTCAAATCCTGCCAATAATTTAAAAGTAAATATTTTCAAATTTCTTTCAAAATAATATAAATATTTTCTTGAATTATTTGAAGATAACTTGTAAAGGGATTTATGTATATATCTAATGTACATTTAACTTGTTTATCAAATATTTGCAAAATAAAATGTTTAAAAGTCCAATAAATAAAAATAAATTTTAAAAGAAATAAAATCATCAATTTTTTTGGGGATTTTACATTGTGCATAGGAATATATGTGTTAGTGGGGTGAGTCCAAGTACAACTTGGGTGCCATCGATATGGTTTATCAATGCTCGTGTGCATGTGTTGACTTACATGTATAGAAGATGTACCCAGATTGTGTGAAGTCGTTACTAAATGACTTCTATGCCTTGTCATGTATCATTCACGGCACTCTGTGTGATATGAAATTTTTGTTGGCACGAGACTATGCATTTGGCTAGCTACCAATGCGGACGGGTGATGTGACGGTTCATATATTGATTAGAGTGAGTTTAGTTAGAGACTTGCATAGAGATGTAGAATGCTAGAGCCATGGATGTGATTCGAACAGGACACAAAAGGGGAGACTATTAGTAGGCGTATGATATAGCCACCTTTTTAGCCTCATAGCTGCCCGATTATGGGTTCATAGTTTTCCGGTTATGGGTGTATTGCTAGAGTATATATCCGACAGCGACCGCTGATCGCGCGTCAGAACACGGTCGGGAGGTATGCTAGTATAAACATAAGCCTCTAGTGGATGCTATGCTTTATTCCTTCACCTTCTCATACGTAGCAAAGTCGTCTTTGACATGCATACACATAGATGGATAGTTTACCCAGTTTATTTCTTATATTTATTTCAGTTCATATTATAGCTTGCTATTTTGTATCTTGTAGCGTCCCTCTGAGGATCTGGTGATCTCTCCAGGTTATTATAGAGCACTTATAGATAGATAGATGGTATGTTTGCGTCTTCATGCTTCAGGTAATGCTTGTAGTATTATTTCGTTATTCTTTCGTGTTTTATATATTTCTTATCATCATATACGCTGCTTATTAGCCTAGCTTTACAAAATTATTTTTGTTCTCAAGTTTGCTCGAACATATGTATTATAGGGCGGCCGACTATATTGCATATCATTCATTCTTGTTTTATTTACTTATATATAAATTGAGATATAGTTGTGATAGCATAAGTTTAGTACACTTCTTTAGCGTAGTACATCTAGCGTAATCCATTAAATTGGAAACTTATTCTAGATCGTATTAGCTGGCATGCTTGCGTTCCTAGTCCTATATATTTTGGGACTGGGGCATGACACTCCTTCTTCATCTTGATCTCCTTCCTCTTCTTCTTCCTTCTTCTTCTCTTTCTCGATTTTTTTTTTCTTTTTTTCCTCTTTAGAAAGAGAAAGAGAGAGTTATGGGGGTGAGATAGACAGGATCGCAGACCGCGGGCCAAGCCTAGCTAATGGGCTGAGAAAAAAAGAAAAAAAATTGTTTTAGGCTAATGTAGTGGGTCGAGCCCAGTAATAAGGTTTTGATGGAACTCAAAATTCCAGGATAGCAAATTGGTGTGCATATCGATTTATGAAGCATGACAAGTTTAATCTCGTGATCTAACCCTTAATGGTGGAAACCAGGATTTATGAATTATACTTGAAGTAGTGATTGTTTCCAGCTTGATCGATCATCAACCTCAAGATCTTCTACCGTATTCCTTCCTCGAGTTGGACGTCGTGTGGGCGACGGTTTCCTAATATTTTCTTCTCCTTGGTTGTCCTCTATTCTCTTCTTTCGTATTGGACAAATTAGAGAAAGATGCTCTTCTTAGGATACATATGACGGCTAGAGAATAGAGGGTATATATCGACTACGAAATGGATCGTGAGGGAAAATTAGGTTTATGTCTCCTAACGGTTCTAGGTATCCCGTGTTCAACCCGAACACACAACCCAGGCCTGTTAACAATAGCTTGGTCCACTAAAGAGCTATTGTTGCACTACCTTCCTAATCCTAAATTATGTTTATGGGCTCCTTCTTATATGCTTGTTTGTCTCCCCATGTTAAGATATGGAATGTCAATCTATCAAAATAAGTTATTGGTCTCCCCAAATTATGTTTTTGTGCTCCTGCATTAGGTTTAGGCCTCCTAACGGATATAATCCACCTGCAGGGTTTATATGACAATCCTTATGAGTTCCTTAAAGGAATATCATCAACTCGATACATCGGGACATGGATTTGTTTTAATCAACAACCCACACAATGCTATTACCCAATTCATATAGGTTATTGACTCATTATGAATTTCACTCTTTTATGAATCAAAGTAATGCACACTACACATACATGTATGTTATTATATCCAGATTAAGAGCACAAGCATCCATAATAACTGAGGTATTTATTCTCTTATGTAGTCAGTACAAAGAGAACAACCTCAAGTAGTTTTGTTCAATACACACAAGTGCACTAGTACAAACCTATAGTCAAGATAGACTAATGCCAAATTACACTACCAAATTCATTGAGGTTGTGAACCATATATATATATATATATATATATATATATATATATATATATATATATATTCTACAAGGAACTGATAATATGATCTTCTGTGTGTCACCACACACCATATTATCTACAATGTAGAATATCAGACACTTGCATTAACAAATAAAAAATATAAAATGCCAACATTTGTCCATATGATTCTTATTCAAAAATAATAGGACAACCCTAACAAGTTTTGGTTTGGGCTGCCATGGGCTCTTTAGTAATAGGCTTAGGCTTAGGTTAATTAATTAAAATCGAAGATGTAGGGATGAGTATATGGTTTTTAAGAATAATAATGGGTTATGGATTTTGTGGCCTTTGGTGATTAATAATTAATTGAACTTAGCAAGGTTAAGGGATTTGACCATAAGAGCTTTAGGAATTGAGTCAATATTCTTTAAGGATTTTAGAAGTTAAATAGGAATTTTGTGAAATGTCTAGGGTTATGATATGGAAATCTTATGTTATTATAGGTCGGACCCAGAGCAAGTAAACTAATTGGACCCGAGGCAAATACTCCGTATTTATGTTTCTCAATACTTAATAAACGCAATTTCATTTATTCCAAAAATTGTCATAAATTATATAGCGACAGGACCAGTGACACGTGATTTCGTATTATTGACTTAACTCATGATTTTAAAATCAAAGACATCTCCAAATCTTGTTTGTTTTAGATTTTTGAATTATGAAGCCTTAATAGACATCATGTTCCAAATCTTGCTTGTTATGAATCATAAGAAATCAAGTTTTGAATCTTGTTTTGATTTTCTGAATCACAAGGAAAAAGAGAAGTATCGAATAGATATATGATCAATCCTGTATATTCCGAAGCATATCTTGACATATACTAGAGGTATGTCCAAGCCTGACCAATCCGAATCTAAATCTTAGCCAGCCACATATCAAAATAGTATTTCAAATCACATAGATTACTAGTTGTGCATCCTTGATTTATTGTCTGATTTTGTGACTAGTTGTATTTATGGTGTTTTATTATAATTCTCATAGTTTCTCATGTTGCAGGTTACATTCCATTACATTATTTTATTGCATTGTCTGGTTCAGTTTTCTATATTCTTTTATTACTTTATTTAGTATGGTGTGACATTTATACGAGAATGTACTTTGCTCTATTCCTAATTGGATTATTGTCTACCAGGTGATAACAGACTAGCAAGAAGGATTGCTTTCGAGGATTTAGAGTTAGCTTAGATCATTGATGTATTACTTATGTTGTATATTATTTCTAGGATTTACCGAATTTATCTCTGGGATGAGATGACATGTATTATGTACAAAAGAAATATAGTGGATTATGATCGTGTGAGTGTGTGATAGGTTGTTTTCTGTATAGTAGTTCTGTGATTGAGCTAAATTGATTATCGTAATTCTTTGATGATTATTGAGGCTTAGACAACTAATTACCATCGATTCTGTGGCATAGGCTGGACGTGATCACAAGCAGTACCCGTTAGTGCGATCGCGAGGCATGATAAATCTCCTATTTGAAGAATACACTCCTAGATCCAAAAAATTGAACCACATCTCAGACGATGACAATACCTCTACTAGATGTACCACAAATTGATGTGACATTACCAATGCCTAAGGTAAATCTAATACAATTACCAAGTGGGTCGAGTACCCTTTTGGTGGCCAGGAAGGGCATCATTCAATCATGGGTGTCATTTTTGTCGAGGTATTACAAGGGTGCGTTATCATATTTAGTGAAGAGAACTTGATGACGGATTTCCAAACCATGTGTTCCCTAGCAGAGGGACTTTTAAAAGTTGTCATTACCTAGCAACCCGCCCTTTGTTGATGAATGCTGCTTTCATAGGGCATCCATATTTGTGGTTATAGAAGTGTGTGAAGCTGGTGGTTGGATCGATCACATTCATCGTAACATCATGTTCCTTACCTTTCGGTTGGACTTGGGTCATTTGCTTTCTCTTCTTCTAGTAATGGTGCATCGTATTCACATTGTTCTCTACTTGCTGACCATCTTATTTATAACACCTGAAAAGAAGTTAAAGCCTGTAGACAAAGGGTCGAGCTACCTTACACCTATTTAATGTTGCAGTTTGAGATGCACTACAAAGCCCTAATTTCTTCAGGGTTCGATTCAAACACTGGACATCACAAAGCATTCTTGTATCATCTTATTAGTTCAACTTAGGAAACAAAAGATCTACGCTATAAAGCTGGTTCATAAAGGATTTCATTATAGGTTCCTCTGTTGTAATCCCCTTATAGATGATAACAAAACTGGAGACGAGTTGTACGATTTTCAAGTAGAAGGTGGTGACCGTAGTTGTCTATCGGTTTGGGCATTTGAATGGTTAATGAATATTTGCCCGTCCTATCTCGTCCATAAAACCGGTAAGACGTGCTACTTGGAGGTGTATAACCTTACCCGCTGTGAGACTTGTCTCACAGTATCAGTATTTATATACGTATACATATTTTATACTATATTTTATACTATATTTTTCATTTTCTTGGATTTAGGAGAACCGAGAAAAAAAAACTTGATTTTGAGACCTTTCTATAAAATTGGCATACCACCTGCATACAGGTCTGTTCCGACGGTATACCGATCGGGCAAAATATGTACTTTATAAATATTTTTGATTTGATTTATTTTCGTATAGATATTTTCGTGAATAGTATTTAGATATTTTCATGAATAATATTTAGATATTTTGATGAATAGTGATGATACATATTATTATCCATCGGTTTCTTAGTTTTCTTCTAGGCGGTCGAGATTGATCTTAATCGAGTCGCAGATCGCGATCGGACGGTCATGATTAATTCATCTTCTCTATGTATACGATTATGTTTCTTTTATATTTCTCTTTTACTTTCTCTCCACTCTTTATTCCTTCTCGTTTTTACACTGTATTCTTTGGGAGCTTGGTCTCGAGACCTCGGAGTATGGTTTCTAAACCCCTCTTGGTGGTAGATTTGTAGAGTTAGACTGGGAGCTTTATTAGGCAAGTACATATTGCCGAACTACTTGACGTATTATGGTTTTCTTGTGGTTTTTATTTTCTTACTGTCTTGATAGTCGAGTATTTTCTAGTACTTGCATTACTAAATATATTTCTCTCATGATTATTGTCATTTTGACCGTCTTGGAATTTGGTTTGAGCTAGGTTTTAATTTCCTATGAAATCCTGATATTTTTCCTCGTAGAAAACTCCGTATCGGGAACGATATCGGAGTACTTGCCATAAAACTTAGTATATATGTTGTACACGATCTTCCCCTAGTATCGTTTTCATGGTTATACTGATTTTAGCCACTTTCTGGACGAGTTTTGGTTTCTGGAACTTGTTCGATGCCTTTAGTATTGTTTCTCGACTAGAATTGGCATACCGCCGGTATACCAGTGTATACTGACAAAATACCGGTTTATGAGCCCTCTTTTTGGTTGAAAAGCTGTTGTGACACTTTTCGACATACCAACGGTGTACCGGTCCATACCAACGGTACACCGGTACGACAGATAGAATTTGACAGAGAGTTTTTGCCTATAGAAATCAGAGTACCGATGGTGTACCTGTGTGTACCGTCGGAATACTGATCTAGTACCCAAGTTGTTTATTTCCTTATTTTAACCTAATTTCCTGGTTTCTTCTTGATTTCTGCTTTACTGTACATGCTATGCCCAGTTTACAGTCTTATCTTATCATGCCTGTCTAGTCCCAGTACTTGATCTTGTCTTGTCTTGATAGTGGCCTATTATAGCGCACTCCTAATTTCTGATCATGTCTAGCTTACCTAATAGTGGCCTGTCATGGCACACTCCTGATTCCTGTACATGTCTAGCTTTCCTGATAGTAGCCTATCATGGTATACTCCGGATTCTTGTACATGTCTAACTTACCTGATAGTGGCTTGTCATAGTGCACTTATGATTTCAGTACATGTCTAGATTAATTTAGAGGCTCGTCGTAGTGCACTCATATCCTGATATTCATATCCTGATAGTCATGTCTTATTGTGGCCTATTATAGTGCACTTTCTTGTTTGTCTTGTCTAGTCTTGCATGTCTCATGTCTACGATGGATTCTGCGGAGTGCCACACCTAGAATCCTGAATAAAAATGTTAGGAACTATACAACTAGCTTGATTATTTAGATCATTGGGAGGGGAGACTTTTCCAGTTACATGCACCCCCTTGTTTCACGATCTTATATATATATATATATATATATGTATATATATATATATATATATACATGGGATTTCTCTTCGACTCACCCTCAGCAGAGCTCCAAACCATAACCCTAATGGTGTCCTCCGCCATGCTCCTAGACCCCAAGCTTGTCGCTCCCCCTCCTTCCCGGCTCAAACCCTAGCCCCATCGTCTGACGAGGACAATGACCTCTATGGCTACCTCAAGTCCCTCGAGCGCCAGATCCAGTTCACCGACATCCCTGAGGACTACGTCAAGGACGAGATCAAGAACCTTAAGCGGGAACTCCTCTACGCGCAGGAGGAGGTCAAGCGGATCCAGTCCGTGCCCCTTGTCATTGGCCAGTTCATGGAGATTGTCGACCGGAGCAACGGTATCGTCGGCTACACCACGGGCTCGAACTACTACGTCAGGATCCTCAGCACCATCAACAGGGTGCCGCTCAAGCCGTCGGCATCGGTCGTACTGCACCGGCACTCGAACGCGCTCGTGGATGTGCTCCCGCCGGAGGCCTACTCGAGTATTTTGCTGCTCAGCCAGAGCGAAAAGTTGGACGTCACATATAATGATATTGGAGGTTGTGATATCCAGAAGCAAGAAATCTGTGAAGCTGTTGAATGACCTTTGACTCATCATGAGCTATACAAACAGATTGGTATAGATCCTCCAAGATGTTGGCTTCTCTATGGTCCTCCTGGTACAGGCAAAACCATGCTTGCCAAGGCTGTGGCAAATCATACAACTGCTAGTTTTATAAGGGTTGTTGGCTCAGAATTTGTTCAAAAGTATTTGGGTGAGGGTCCAAGGATGGTTCGGGATGTATTTCGTCTTGCCAAGGAGAATGCCCCCGCTATTATATTTATTGATGAGGTTGATGCTATTGCAACTGCACATTTTAATGCACAAACTGGAGCAGATAGAAAGGTTTACCGAATCCTTATGGAACTCTTGAACCAGATGGATGGGTTTGACCAAACAGTGAATGTTAAAGTTATAGTGGCAACTAATAGAGCAGATACTCTTGATCCTTCTCTATTATGTCCTGGTAGACTTTGATAGAAAAATTGAATTCCCTTTGCTTGACAGACGTCAGAAGAGGCTAGTATTCCAGGTGTGCACAGCGAAAATAAATCTCGGTGATGAGGTTGACTTAGAAGATTATGTTTCTCGACCAGATAAAATTAGCGCTGCAGAGATTACAGCTATTTGCCAGAAAACAGGGATGCATGCTGTCCGGTAGAACCGATATGTGATTCTTCCCAAGAACTTCGAGAAAAGTTATAGGACAAATGTAAAGAAGCCAGACACAGATTTTGACTTTTACAAGTGATGAACCACGAAACCGTATACACCACCTAAATCAGATTCTCGATTGCATTTCTGATTAATGAGTACAAATTTGTCAGCAATGTCATGAATATTTTTCAGATGTGATGGATGAGATCTCTGGTCAATGCCAACATACAAGTTACTGAATTTCTGTAGCTTAAGTTTCATTCTACTCGTTTCACTGTTGGTCTGTTTGTGTTTAGATTTAGCACTCGAAACATGAACCTTGTAGGAAATATATTTTTATATCTAATATCTTGGAATTATATATATATATATAGGCTCCTCCTGGTGGCGCTATGGTTGTCTTCTCGATGCAGAGGAGCATGGCCACCAGAGGCTTGGTGACTTCGGAAATAGAGGGGTATGTAGTTGGCGGATCGGCTAGTGAGCAAGTTTACAGCAGGAAGAGGTGTACGGGCCCTCTGCGGGATGGTCCCCCAAATGGGGAGGGGGGGTTCACTCCCCTATTGGAGGAGAGGAGCTCTGTGTTGACAATCCAGCCTGGGCCCTGATGCTTACTCAGTCTCCCACCCAGTATTTCCCTACAGTTGAGGTGGAGGAGGATATAATAGAGACGGAAGTGGTACCTCCCCCGGGTACCAGTTCAGGTGACGTTCAGGGGGACCCATCACTTAATAATTAATGACAATTATAGCCTGGAATGTGAGGGGTGCGTGCTCACTATGGAGATAGAGGAAGATTTGTGGAGTTTTGCATCAGGAGAAATGTGATATCTCTGTGCTGCTAGAAACCAAGATTAAAGGAGATAAGACCCTTGTCCATCGGACACCCAATCATTGGGGCCAGATTCACAATTTGGCTCTCTGCGACATGGCGAGGATCTGGGTCAGATGGAGCTCGAAGTGCTTGGATGGGGACTTGATCTTGATGTCGGAGCAACTGATTGCCATTATTTTCACGAACAAAGGTGGCTTTTGGTTCTTATTGGGAGCTGTATACGGCCACAACGACATGAGATGTCGGGAGGTCTTATGGCGTGACATTGCTAGAGTGGCGTCCGTTGCTGCTTCCTCTCACCTCCTCCTCCTTCTGATGGGTGACTTCAACGCTCTTCTGCACAGAGGGGAAAAGATGGGTGGCAGTTACATACCTCATGTGCCGACGCATGGACGGGATCATGTAGGACCTTGTCTTCCCGAACCGACGACGTTCATCAAGGGGCGATCTATAGCCGAACATAGCCTTCTAGCTCATGAGATGGTGAGGGGCTTCAACAAACCTGGTGGGGAGAAGGCATGTGTAAAGCTGGATCTGAGGAAGGCCTACGACTTGGTCAACATGGAGTTTTTATGCCACCTTCTGTCTGCTATGGGGTTTGATGATCGTTGGGTTGCGTTGCTTAGGGAATGCATATCGACTTCCACCTTCTCGGTCCTTATCCAGGGTATTCCGTATGGGTTCTTCAAAAGCAACCGTGGACTCCGGCAAGGTGACCCCCTGTCACCTTACTTGTTCACGCTTGTCATGGAGTACTTTACTTGCTTGATAGATAGGGCTGTCCACTTTGGAAGGATTATTCTGTTGTACAGGAGAGTCGAGCCTCCGGTTACCTACCTCATCTATGCCGACGACCTGCTGGTGTTCATACAGACATTGTTGGAGGGTATGAACACATTATCTAAGATTATGGGTTAGCTAGAATCGTAATCAGGGCTTCAGATGAACAGAGAGAAGAGCAGGGTCTACTTCAGTTCTCTTTGTCTTCAGAAGGAGGAGTGAGCCGATGTACTGGGCATGGAGAGAAGTGAGCTCCCGGTGAAATACCTGGACATCCCTTTGACAGTGAATTATGCCTGAGATCAGGATTACTATAGCTTGGTGGAGTATGCGCAGTGGAGAGTTGAAGGTTGGCAAGCTGCCAGGCTTTCTTTCGGGGGGGCGTATCGAATTAGTCCGATCGGTTATCTCTGCCCTGGCCCAGTTCTGGCTGTAGTCTATTTTGTTACCCGTGGCCACCATCAGGAAAGTTTAACAGATATGTGCTGATTTCATTCAGAGGGGGGCCTACATGCGATTTTGGGAACCGCTCTGTCGGCTAAAGAAGGAGGGAGGTGCGGGTCTCCGTCCTCTGGTGGCTATCAGGGAAGCCTCGGCCCTGAAACTGGCATTGTGGTTCATCAAAGGGAGATCCCTCTGGGCGGAGTGGATACAGTCTCGCTATATGAGGAATGGTAACTTCTGGAGGTGTGGTATTGATAACAACCACTCTGTGACCTTCAAACAAATTTTGAGACACAGAGTTGTTCTTGAATCATCTGTCAGGAGGATCATGTGTGATGGGGCTAGAACTGACCTATGGCTGGATCCTTGGATAGAGCACGAGTCTCTGGTGGACATTTTAGGCGATCGAGATCATAGGGAGGCGGGCAGAGGTCTGACGTGTCAGCACATCATCAGGAATGGAGCTTGGAGTCCGGAGTTCTACCGCCATACTGAGGAGCTTGGAGAGATTATTCGCAGGATAGAAATTGAGCCATCCCAGCCTGAGGATATATGGGTCTGGGATCCGGCTGGCGTGTCTGGAGGTACTACATCGGGAGAGTTCACCTTCCAGAGTGGCTACAACCTTTTGCGTAGTGCCAATCCCCCACTTGGTGATTTTGACTTCATTTGGTGCAAGGATCTGGCCAGGAAAATACAGCTATGTATGTATCGCCTGCTCCTTAATCGTCTTCTGACCAGGGACAGACTTATCTCTTTTGGGATCCAGGTCCCCAATCCAAAGTGTGCACTCCGTGATTTGGAGGAGGAATCGATGACCCATTTATTTTTTGATTGTGGAGTCTCATGGTCCATATGGTCTGAGCAAAACTGTATGCTGGGCGGAGGTATTTCTGGCAGGTCGATTGGAGTAATCATTACGGATATTCGAGATTGCAGAAGGCGAGGCATGGTCTGGTTCAAGACTACTAGGTTACGGCTAGCAGCCGCTGTCTGGCATGTTTGGCCGGAGAGGAATCGACGCATATTTGAGGGTCTTATCACCCCTCCAGTTGGTATCCTCCATAATTTGGAGTTTGATTAAAAGAAATGGTCGACTGACGGGTGGGCGACCATCCTATCTGTATGTTGTATGAGTATTGTCTGATTTTGGAATAAAATTTACCCTTTTTCCAATATATATATATATATATATATATATATATATATATATATATATATATATATATATATATATATATATATATATGTCCAAGCTCCCTAGCACAAGTGGTTAGGGAGGAGGGCTCACTTGGGGGAAGTCCCAAGTTCGAGCCCTCCCGTGGGCATGGGATGGTTGGGTGGTCGCGGGGCGGCCGCGGTCCCAAGCTGGCAGCCTCAAGAAATGGACATATATATATATATATATATATATATATATATATATATATATATATATATATATTTTATATATATATATATATATATAAAATATATATATATTTTATATATATATATATATATATATATATATATATATATATATATATAAATATATATATATATATATATATACACACACACACACACACACACACACACACACATGGGATTTGGAGCAATATGTCATGATGAGCACACTTCCAGTGCACCATCGAGTGTTGCACTTGTCTATAGGATACACTTATCTCCCAGGTAACATATTCCTCCAGCTATGATACCTTTGCCTCCCAGGCAATGTATCCAATAGTTTCCTTCTTTTGGCCTGGATGAGTCGGATAGTCTGCAGGGCAGGTAATTAGATTGGATTTTTTTAACTTGCATATGTTAGTAATTAGGATTGTGATAACCCTAGCTAGCTAATGTATCAAGCAGTATTCATTGCTTGGCCATGATTGATGGATGGAGTCCAATCCTGTCTAGTCTAGTCTAGTCATGTTCCAGTTTATCTTATTTCAGTACTTAGATTCCTGCTATTCATGTCCATGCTATTATTCCTAATACATGCTTGTCTTCACTACTTGTCCTACATGTTCGGTTTTATTACATGCTTACATGCTCAGTTTCATCCTTACATATTTACTTGCTATTTTTCCTTACATATTTCTAATTTTCTTTCATATACACTGTGGTACCATTTATATTATTCTTGTCTAATTCTACTGCTTTACTTAGTGTTGTTATGATTTGCATGCTGCTTTTTAGTTCATAGTTTGGCTTCCTTTGTGGTACTTTGTATATGGGGCCACTGTCTTTGCTTGGCCAGATTTGGTAGAGATGCCCAAGGATCCTCCGTACCTTCCACTCGATGATGACTATCCGGAGCACATGAGCACCTAAGTGGGTTTCTTTTATTTTATGCCTAGTAGTTTCTTTACATATTCTTTTGAGGCTTTTAGCCATCGAGCACTTGTTTAGCTCGTGTTTGGACTAGACATTTAACCTACGAGTTTAGACTTGATTTACGTATTCTAGATTATAGCTAGAGCTTATCATGTATCACTATTACTCTTGCCAGTCCTTTATTCTGTATTACGAGCTTCATGATCATTGATATATCATAGTTTGAGACACTTTACTGTTTATATTCTGGATGATCATACTTGTTGTATATTGTTTACTGCCTGTGATTGAGATATGGGATTCTGGACCTAGGATCGCCTATTGGATTGTAGTAGCAACCTCTATTTATACAGCTTATACGTTATTTCAGAGTACTGGAGTACTTTGGTATTCGTAGCTGGCATGTTCCGTCCCTACTTGTCAGTATTCTGGTTCTGGGGTGTGATATAGTTTTTTTAGTGGTAGCCCATTCAGGTCTAATTTATCAGATGTATGGGGGTTGTGGATAGTTATCTCAGTCACGAATCTTCTTCATTGATATCCTTTGTAATTTACGTTGGCCTATTACCAAATGGTCACACCCGATTTTGATAAATCAACAAATGACTTAAGTCAATACACAAAATATATATACAAACTACTGCTAACATTTCAGGTCAAGTAAATTCAATATCAGAGAGTGTACTACAACATCAACAAGCATGATAATCATCATCCCGAAGTACTTATGCACTGGAATCAGTCTGAGTCATTTTACAGTTTATTATGTATTTTATCCTTTATGGAGTCTAGGATACAAATTATAAAATCGACTGATTATTACTGGCTTAGGTTATTCATAGTCCACTCTTCTATAAAGCCTACCCATTCATTCAAAGTCCACTCACAAAAAGTTCCATCTATCTTATGCAACAGAATTTGACAAAACATTCTTTTAAATACTAGATGAACTTAGACAGATCTCAGACCGAGTTCGGTCGTTTCAAATTCAAATGTTTGTTACCTCCAAATTTTTATGCAACGTTCGTTTGCGAAATCTTTGCTTCCGAACTCCACCAGAACTCTGTCCGAGTTCGATTCTCAAAAATACCTATAAATAGAAGAGAAAATTTCCTTTTCAAATCACTCATTATTTCTTCTCTCTATCTATTCCTAAAGTGTTTTTCAGTGTTCTAAAAGCTTTCATACTCCACCTATACATCTCTTAGCCAAAGTCAGTAATATCAATTCGATTTAGAGTTCTTTGGTTCTCGGAGTTATAAAGGGGTCGTTTAAGTTCAAAAATAATCTCTGTTTTAGGAGCCGGTCGTACGCTCGTCACCAAGTATGGTGTTGTGAAGTTGGTTGTGCACTTGTCACCAAGCACGGTATTGTAAAGAGACTGCAAGCTCTCAATTAGCTTGTGAATAGTAGATTAACAGCAGACAAGAGTACCTACGACTGGATTAGTCCTCCAAGAGGGAAACCAGTATATATCGCGGTATTCACTGAGTTTGATTCTCTTATCTCTTGCTACATTTATTTATGGTCTCTTTATTCACTGCCATAGTTATCTGCCTTTAATTTTTAAGTGATAATTATTCCGTTGCACTCGTACTCACTCTATTCACCACCCCTCTAGAGGTGCTCAACGGTCCTACAATTGATATCAGAGCGGGTTATATCCTAATATAACAACCTCAGAGAGTATATATGGCAGCCGTGAAATCAATATTCAACGGTGAAGGGAAATCCACAAATAGACCCCCACTATTTGATGGAACAAACTATACATACTGGAAAACACGTATAACATTCTTCTTAAAGTCTCTTGACTTTGATCTTTGGTCTATAGTTATTGACGGTTATAAGAAATCGGCACCTACAGTGGTTGATGGCGTACTTACAGACAAGCCTCATGATAAATATATAAAGACAAAAAAAGCAAAGGCTAGTCTAGATGCACGTGCCATCAATGTACTGTTTTGTGCAATTGACAAGACAGAGTTCAATCGAGTTTCAACCTTTAAGACGTCTCATGAGATTTGAAAACTTCTTAAGGTAACTGATGAAGGTACTTCCCAAGTGAAGGAATCCAAAATTAGCAGACTAACACAGGAATATGAATCTTTCAAAGTGAAACCCGACGAGTCAATTACACAGATGTTCACTCCTTTCTTTGATATTACTAATCCTTTGCAATCTCTTGGTAAGGATTACAGATCACGAGAAGATCAGAAAAGTGCTACGGCCTCTAACTAAGAACTGGAACCCGAAGGCAATAACAATCATTGAAGGAAACGATCTCAACACCATGACTCTGGAAACACTTATGGGCAATCTGATGAACCATGAGCTGGACCTACAAGAGTTTGAAGAAGCAATCTCAAAAGAAAAATCTATCACCTTCAAAGCTCAAGCCAGAAGGTCAACATGCAAAGATTCTGATGAAGAATCATCCAGTGGTGATGAACAAGCCCTGCTAGTGAAGAATTTCAAAAAATTCTTAAAGTTTGAGAAATCAAACAGAAGGAAGAGAGATGTCCATGAAAGCAATAAAGAAGAAACAACTTGCTTTGGATGTAAGAAGTCAGGGCATACGAAGAAGGACTGTCCAACTCCAAAGAAAAGCAGTCCATATGATAGATCAAGATCAAGCCGAAGAACAACAACTGGTCGAAAGTATGCAAGTACAAGTATCTGGGATGAAAGTGATGCTAGTGAATCAGAGAAAGAAGATAGACCCTGCAGCACTGCAAATGTCTGTCATATGGCTTTCGATAAGGTATCCTCAAATCCTCTATATAATGACTTTACTTTCGATGTGCTAGAAAATGCCTTCAATGAATTACTTGAAGAACACAAAAATGTGCTTGACAAGTATAAGCAATCTTAAAAAGAGGTCAAGGCATGCACAACCGAAGTAGCTAGATTGTCAAATCTCGTTGAAGATATTAGAAAGACATCTACTACCGGTAACACGGATGAGATAGCCAAGCATAAAGTAGATTATCTTGAGGCTATCCTCAAAATTGAAAAAAGAAAGAGACTATGTCAAGATACAAGAGTTATATGACATAGAGAAGAAGAGGTACTTAGTCACAGAGCAAAGACTCATTGATATGACCGCTAAATATGAAGAGTCTTGTGTAGTTTCTAAAAAGTTAGAGATCAAGTTAGGCAAATAGGCTATACCTGTGACACAACCTAAAGTTAGTCCTAATTCTAAGCATACACCTAAGAGGACTAAACCACAAAAAGAACGTAAGAAACACGAATATCACCATGCTTTCACATATAGGTTTTCAAAGAAACAACATATACATGTCAACACAAATTCAACGAACACATTTTTAAAACTTACTTGTACGTACTGTGGTACTCATGGGCACATGTGTAACTCCACCTCCCTATTTTAAGAAATATAAATTTAATTTTAACAGCATTTCTAATAATAATAATTGTTGATTGATGTTTCAAATAATAAGTTTAGTTTTAAAATAATAAATTTTGTGGTCTATTTTTGGAGGGAAATAATTTTAGGAGCAGAATTTCAAGTTTGAAAGTTGGTTGTAACCAACTTTGGGGCCCACCATTTAGTTCTCTAAGTGATTTTTCATAATTCCTAAAATAGTAAAGAGGAGAGGGGGTTTTCTGAAATTTTCCAAAACTAGGAAGGGCTGATTTACAAATATTACTGGGCGGGGGGGACTTAAGTGAATAAGTCACATTTTTCCTTTATTAACCTGTGAGTGAGGAGAGAGAATTAAATCTCCATTCACACTTTCCCCAAATTGTTCCTCTCGGCCAATTCCAGAGGACCACCACTCGATCACGACGGCGACGAGCCCGATAACCACGGCGGCGATGAGTCCGATCACGGCGACGACGAGTCCGATCACCACGGCGAGGACGTACTCCGACGACTGCATGCGGCTTCATTCCGGTGGCAATGGCGGCGACTGGCGCTCTTCTCCGCGACCACCAGGCGGGTCTCCTCTCCTAGACGAGCTTCTTCTCCGACGACAACGTGCGGAGTCCATCCCAATTTTGGCAATCGACTCTTTCGACAGCTACGAGCGGAGATCTACTCCGATGATTTATTGGACGGCGAGGCCACGGTGAGTTCATCTCCATTCTCTTATTTTAAATTCCGATCTGGATTTGGTCGAGTATCGACTGATGTTCTTTTGTAATCAATGGATTGTTAGAGAGGATCAGTACTGGGGATTTCTGGATCGAATATTGGAAGCTGAGTGATCGTAATTTCCATACCTCAACTTAGATCACGAACCTTGGTAAGTACTGATCTTCTTGCTGTTTCGATCGAAGTTTTGGTGTGCGCGTGTGAATGAATTTTCCTCTGTTTTGATTTCTGGATGATAAGGAAGTGTGAGTTCTATTGATAGAGTTGTGAGTAGGAGTACTGTTGGTTCAAATTTGAGCTGTGAGTAAGTATTCTGATCTTTTTTCAATTTTCGGATCCAGAGAATTCAAATATCTCTACGTTTTTGTTTGAATTGTAATGCTCTGGAACCGTTTGTTATTATGCCTCAACAGAGAATTGTTTCCTATTTCGGACTCGAGTGATTGTGTCGGAGTCTCGTGGCCGTGTCTATTCATTAATTTGGACTCTCGCTCTTCAGTTATCCTATTAATCCTTTACTATAATTATAGAACTTGTTATTTTGATTTTTAAATTGTAGCCGTATCCAGGTTTCGTTCGCGTGTGTGTCGTCTTGTTCGTGTGTGGCCATTTCCATGGTGTCCGACCGTTCTTGCGTGTCTAGTCTGGAGTAGTTGGTGCGTGAACTGCTGGGTTTCAATCTATATTTTGGTTGAGTTTATTTGTAAGCTGAGTCATGTTTATATCTCTGAGTGTTTTGAGCTTGATGGTTGCTGTCAGGTTGGGTTGTATAAATGCATGGTTTGGCTAAGTTGCATTCGGGTTTGTATTTATAACAATCTTGAATAGTTGAGATTGTGTGGGAATTTTTAGGTTGAGTTCAGGAAGATAATAGGTTTGGGATGGATGATTAGTTTAACTGATTTATTTTTTTATATATTTATGAATGCAATATATAATGTGATGGCTGTTGAATGATCATGCCTACATATACAGCAGTGGGTTGATTTTATAGGCATTATTTTCTATTATCTATTTTTGGAATATTTTGTAAAGCAAGCCTAAGAATCTGTAGAATATGGATGGGTTCCATAGCTTAGAGTAATGTTATTCCTTAAATTTGTGATTTTAGGGTTATGTTGCAAACTTGACTTGGGAAGGTTTATAGAAGTTGAGTTGAGTTTTCGTATACATGGGTGATCGTGTGTAGTGGTAGAGTATTAGTATTTCTTGACTTATAATAATAATATTTCATAATGATTGTTATATATATATTCAGCCACTTATAATCTTGGTGTAGGTATCTAGGAACTTTTATTAATATGTGTTTCTATATAAATAAGAGAATCATAGAAACAATTAAGGATTTATGTAGATTAGTGAACTTTTGTGTTAATTCACATTAGCCAAATATTTGGGAATAATAAGATAACCATACCTTGATGCATAGTCTTAACCAAACTTATAATTATTCATAACAGGAGGACATCTAGCTCCGATCTTTACTCGTACTTTCCCGAAGCAAGAAAAGTACTTTTCTACGGTTTTGTACATTTACATATCTTGTACCTTTCTTATGACACATCATGACACGATATCCTTTACCCCTGTACTCCTGTATTAACTTGTTCTTGTACTTACTTGTGTCGGGTGGGGAAATACACTAGCCATGTGACCAAACACAGGTTACTATATTCATATAGATAGCTTAGGCCTCGCATCGTGCACGTGGGCCCTAAGTCGTACCATATTCATGTACTCCTGTACATGCTCCTGTATTCACCCCAGCCGGTCACATGGACTAGTTGTATCTCAAACATGGTGCACTTATCATGTCATGTACTTCAGGATTATAGTTTCATCCCTATACATTACATTTTCCTATACTTTATTTCCTGTACTTACTTTTCTGTACTTTTCTGTTCATTTCCTGTATTTCATTTTTATGTACTCCTGTACTCATTTCCATATCATGTTCTTGATTACCTAGAACTGTACTTTGCTCCGCTCCTGACTGGATATATTGCAGGTATACTTGCAGGATATCATTCTACCTTATGGGCCAGAGCTCGGGGTATTAGCTGAGCAGGATGGAGACATGACTTAGCTAGAGGCTTCATGTTTAGACTGTTAGCTTTATTCTTAGATATTATTTTAGAGTTCATAGTACATTTCATTCCTGATGACTAGTACATTTATGTTATATGGATTTGTGGATTATGGAGATTATTCTGGGAACGTTCCTAGATGCTGTGATTGTATACATTTATGGTTATCTGGTTAGATTTTCCTAGTTTGGTACAGCTTACTTCATCGTGTCTAACGATGAAGGCTGAACGTGTCCGACTCGTGTCCGATTATTCGAGAGCGGGTCGTGACATATTTTTAGTGGTGGCCCATACAGGTCTATTCTAATAGTACCTAGGTATTAGAGTACTATTGGGGGACTTGTTAAATTAGGGAAATTTGATCACAGCATGGAAAATCGGGTACATTGGGTATATTGATATTCTATAAACACTTGTTATTTTTAGGCTTAGGACATTTTAATAGTTTTCTGTTTTTCAGATAAGTTCAAAGCACGCGACACCGGAACGGTTGATCCACCTATACTTGAGGTTTCCAAGCTTCCACCCGGCAGGTCGTCCCTACTATCCCCATGGGTAGTACGTAGTTGACGGAGATGTTTGAAGAGTTCCTTGACACCCAGAGTGAGCAAGCCATCTTTTTCTAAGCCAGACTTGTGGATGCGCTTCTCGAGCCAGGAAAGACTTATGCTTTCCAGACTCCCAGACCTTTGGACTTCTCCGACACCGAACACATATCTTACATCGAGGTGTAGATTGAGAACCTGGAGTCACAACTAAAGATTATCCAAGTCCCTGAGGACCCGACTCCTCTGAAGATTGGAGCTATCAGCCATAAGATCCAGAATGTAGCACAGATAATAGAACGAGATGGGAAGCTGAAACTCAGAAGAGACATGAAGACTTATGGCCAAGATAGCAGCTATTATGGATCCGCGAAGCGTCGCCACACTCAAACATTGCTTCTTCAGCCCAGCGGGAGATTCAAATTCAGATCTAGTCAACGATCATTTGCAGTTCTGCCATCTCTCAGGACACCACTATGAAGAGTGCACAAATGACGGAGGCTATGCTTGTACTATGGATCGCCTGCCCATCAAGTCAAGGAATGCCCGGAGACTGTTTACACTGCCTAAAGACAAGCACGGGGAGCATCAGGACTACAGCTAGGGGACCCACCTCTCCAGATTTTGTAATCACATGGAGCATTACCGCAGGGACCAGTTTACGTCAGGAAAGTTGGAGAAGGCTAGAGAGATTCCAGTCCCGGAGGAATACTGAAGACATAAGGCTTCTTTTGCATGGTTGGAGAGAACCATGTATCTTGATTCGTAATCCAGTCTTTCCTTAAAATTTCTCTTAGTACTTAGATCATTTCTTGCAACTTCTCGTTTCCTATTTTTGAAACCTAGGATGATATTCGAAACTTATTCCGAGATATTGTTTCCTATTCAGTAAACATGTTTCATATCCACAATTCGATATTGTTTGAAATCCACTACTCGATACTGTTTGCCTATTTTCTTTGATGATTTTGATTTACTATTCGCGAGTTGTTACCTGTTTCGAGCTTGTCACCTATCCAAGATTTTGCTTATTTTTCGGGATACTTGTTCCCACTTGTTATTGATATTCTGATTCGCCAATCAAACTTGTACTAATCAAGATTTATTCCTACTTGAAATATCATTCTGAAATCGTGTTTGAACCTTCGCTTCTATTGATGCTTGTTTGAGATTCTATTTCTTAAATTTGACATTATTTAGGACCCGCTCTCTATTTACAACTTTGTTTACCATTGAGATTCGCTTGTTTCATATTTACGATACAATATCTTGTTTCCTATTGGAACCTATTTTCTAGTCACTATACGAAACCTTGATTCCTCATTGAAATTTCTATTCGAGATTTTATTTCTTATTCACTACTTTGTTGATGCTTGATTTTTTTATTTTTTTGACTGTACTGGAGATTTCATTTTTTGTTCGAATTTTGCTCAAGATTCCATTGTTATTCGGAATTTTATTGAAACTTGTTTCCGGTACGAGATTTTATTCCTTATTTAAAAAAAATAACTGTCTCCTACCTGATACTTTGCTTCTGTTCATCCTTCGAGACTTGTTATTTCTTCGGGATAACATCCCTTATATGGAATCTTGTTACCATTCCAGGTTTTATTTGAGATTTCGGTTACCATTTGAAACTTTGTTCACTGTTGAGGTTTGAAAATTTCCTTGTTGCCGTTGTACTCACTACTCCTTGATTGGATCCATTGCTGCTTCTTAGTACCAAATAAACCCTTGTATTCTAACAGGTAGATAATATCATTTTTATGATTTTGGACTACGAGAACCCATTTTGAATTCCTTGAAATTCTTTTGAAATTCCTATGGATAAGGTCGAGAGACTACTCAATGACTTACTAGGGCATAGCAGTTGCACACTGCAACCATTATCTGGATTATGGAGACTAAGGGTTCACTGCAGCCAGCAGTGCACTGGCAAGATAGGAACTTTAAGTTGAAATAATTTCAGGTATTTGTCGGTTTTCGAGTATTATCGAGACTTTGTCCAAAAAAATTCATATTTGATCTCTTGAGTTGTTTCGTTAACACTTGTTTGAATTGATAAAGTTTATAGAGTATTCGGTAACATATCGTTGTTTGAGTCATGGAACTGAATGTTCGTTGCGGCCAGATGTACACTGGCAAGGTAGGATTCTAAGTACAGTGATTTCAAATGGCTATATATTTCCGGACACCCTAGAGACTATATTTCTTTTCGTATGATTATTGATATTTTAAAAATTGCAAATCCTTGTACGTTTTCCTTGATTTGATACTAATACCTCTTGGGTAGTTCTATCTGATTTCTCAAAACGACCGTTGCAAATTCTCTTCCTACATTTTATTGTCAGACCATTTGACTTCCTAGACTTAGATTCCATTCGATCAGATTTTACCAAATCTATATTTTAATCATATTTTGTCTAAATTTGATCTGATCATACCTATCTAACAGTAATTCTCCTATCGTGCTAAACTTTCAATCATGCCTAGAAGGTAGTGCCCTCATGACTCATTCTCTAAGTTGTAACTGAAATTAATTCCACTTTGTGACTGTTTCATCCTCGATCCTTGTCAAAGCGTGATATCCCAAACTTCTTGTGTGTACTTGGTCTCAAGGCTCAGAGTGTCATGGATCGACAGAAGTACTAGGCGGACAACAGCAAATGGCCACCGGAGTTCGCAGTTGGAAGCAAAGTGTTCCTGAAGAATCTCGTCGACCAGAGGCACCATTCATTTTGGTAGAGGCGGGAAGCTCTGTCCGAGGTACATCGGGCCTTTCGATGTGACGACACGGATTGGCGAGGTGGCATATCGACTAGCGCTTCCAGCTAGCATGAAGGGAGTGCACGATGTTTTTCACGTATCTCAGCTTCGATGCTACATTCCGGACCCGAGCCATGTGGTGGACTATTCAGAGCTAGAGGAGGGTCCAAGCTTGACCTACGAGGAGCAGCCAGTGGAGATCTTGGATAGGAGGGAGAAACAACTGCGGAACCAGACCATTCCACTTGTCTGCGTCATGTGGAGACCCCACTCTTCGGGAGAGTCCACATGGGAGCGCGAGGATGAGATGCGAAAGCGCTATCCCAGTTGTTTGTTTGATTGTATTTTGATATTAAGAAATTTTAAATACAATAAATGATTTGTGTTTGAACATTCCTTGAGATTTTGCTTTGAGATTAATTTTGATTGTCTCTCGAATTTCGAGGACAAAATTATTTTAAGGGGAGAGATTTGTAACTCCATCTCCCTATTTTGAGAACTATAAATTTGATTTTAACAGTATTTCTAATAATAATAATTGTTGATTGAAGTTTCAAATAATAAGTTTAGTTTTAAAATAATAAATTTTGTGGTCTATTTTTGGAGGAAAATAATTTTAGGAGCAAAATTTCAAATTTGAAAGTTGGTTGTAACCAACTTTGGGCCCCACCATTTAGTTCTCTAACTAATTTTTCATAATTCCTAAAATAGTGAAGAGGAGAGGGGGTTTTCTGAAATTTTCCAAAATTAGGAAGGGCTGATTTGCAAATATTACTGGACGGGGGGACTTAAGTGAATAAGTCACATTTTTCCTTTATTAACCCGTGAGTGAGGAGAGAGAATTAAATCTCCATTCATTATTTCCCTAAATTGTTCCTCTCGGCCAATTCCAGAGGACCACCACTCGATTACGGTGACGACGAGTCCGATCACCACGACGACGACGTATCCGATCACGGCGATGACGAGTCCGATCACCCCGGCGGCGACGTACTCCGACGACTGCGTGCAACTTCATCCCGGTAGCAATGGCGGCGACTGGCGCTCTTCTCCGTGACTACCAGGCGGGTCTCCTCTCCTAGACGAGCTTCCTCTCCGACAACAACGTGCGGAGTCCTTCCCAATTTTGGCAATCGACTCTTCCGACAGCTATGAGCGAAGATCTACTCCAGCGATTTATTGGACGGCGAGGCCGCGGTGAGTTCATCTCCATTCTCTTATTTTAAATTTCGATCTGGATTTGGTCGAGCATCGACTGATGTTCTTTTGTAATCAATAGATTGTTAGAGAGGATCAGTACTGTGGATTTCTGGATCGAGTATTGGAAGCTGAGTGATCGTAATTTCCATACCTCAACTTAGATCACGAACCTTGGTGAGTACTGATCTCCTTGCTATTTCGATCGAAGTTTTGGTGTGCGCGTGTGAATGAATTTTCCTCTGTTTTGATTTTTGGATGATCAGGAAGTGTGAGTCTATTGATAGAGTTGTGAGTAGGAGTACTGTTGGTTCGAATTTGAGCTGTGAGTAAGTATTCTGATCTTCTTTCAATTTTCGGATCCAGAGAATTCAAATATCTCTACATTTTTGTTTGAATTGTAACGCTCTGGAACTGTTTGTTATTATGCCTCAACAGAGAATTGTTTCCTATTTCGTACTCGAGTGGTTGTGTCGAAGTCTCGAGGCCGTGTCTATTCATTAATTTGGACTCTCGCTCTTCAGGTATCCTATTAATCCTTTAATATAATTATAGAACTTGCTATTTTGCTTTTTAAATTGTAGTCATGTCCAGGTTTTGTTTGCGTGCGTGTCGTCTTGTTCGTGTGTGGCCATTTCCATGGTGTCCGACCGTTATTGCGTGTCCAGTCTGGAGTAGTTGGTGCGTGAACTGCTGGGTTTCAATCGATATTTTGGCCGAGTTTATTTGTAAGCTGAGTCATGTTTAGATCTCTGAGTGTTTTGAGATTGATGGTTGCGGTTAGGTTGGGTTGTATAAATGCATGGTTTGGCTAAGTTGCATTCGGGTTTGTATTTATAACAATCATGAATAGTTGAGATTGTGTGGGAATGTTTAGGTTGAGTTCAGGAAGATGATGGGTTTGGGATGGCTGATTGGTTTAACTGATTTATTTTTTATATATTTATGAATGCAATATATATTATGATGGCTGTTGAATGATCATGCCTACATATACAGCAGTGGGTTGATTTTATAGGCATTATTTTCTATTCTCTATTTTTGGAATATTTTTCAAAGCAAGCCTAAGAATCTGTAGAATATGGATGGGTTCCATAGCTTAGTGTAATGTTATTCCTTAAATTTGTGATTTAAGGGTTATGTTGCAAACTTGACTTGGGAAGGTTTATAGAAGTTGAGTTGAGTTTTCGTATACATGGGTGATCATGTGTAGTGGTAGAGAATTAGTATTTCTTGAGTTATAATAATAATATTTCATGATGATTGTTATATATATATTCAGCCACTTATAATCTTGGTGTAGGTATCTAGGAACTTTTATTAATGTGTTTCTATATAAATAAGAGAATCATAGAAACAATTAAGGATTTATGTAGATTAGTGAACTTTTGTGTTAATTCACATTAGCCAAATATTTGGGAATAATAAGATAACCATACCTTGATGCATAGTCTTAACCAAACTTATAATTATTCATAACAGGAGGACATCTAGCTCTGATCTTTACCCATACTTTTCAGAAGCAAGACAAGTACTTTTCTACGGTTTTGTATATTTACATATCTTGTACCTTTCTTGTGACACGTCATGACACGATATCCTGTACCCCTGTGCTCCTGTACTATCTTGTTCTTGTCATTACTTGTGTCGGGTGGGGAAATACACTAGCCATGCGACCAAACTCCGGTTGCTATATTCATGTAGATAGCTTAGGCCTCGTATCGTGCACGCAGGCCCGAAGCCGTACCATATTCATGTACTCCTGTACTTACCCCAGCAGATCACATGGACTAGTTGTATTTCAAACATGATGAACTTATCATGTCTTGTACTTCAGGATTATAGTTTCATCCCTGTACATTATATTTTCCTGTACTTAGTTTTCTGTACTTTTCTGTTTATTTTCTGTATTTTATGTACTACTGTACTCATTTCCATATCATGTTCTTGTTCATTACCTAGAATTGTAGTTTGCTCCGCTCCTGACTGGATATGTTGCAGGTATACTTGCAGGATATCATTCTACCTTATGGGCCAGAGCCCGGGACATTAGCTGAGCAGGATGGAGACATGACTTAGCTAGAGGCTTCAGGTTTAGACTGTTAGATTTACTCTTAGATATTGTTTTAGAGTTCATAGTACATTTCATTCCTGATGACTAGTACATTTATGTTATATGGATTTATGGACTATGGCAATTATTCTGGAAACGTTCTTAGATGCTGTGGTTGTATACATTTATGGTTATCGGGTTAGATTTTCCTAGTTTGGTAAAGCTTACTTCATCGTGTCTAACGATGATGGCTGGGCGTGTCCGACTCGTGTCCGATTATTCGGGAGCAGGTCGTGACAACATATCACATTATTGTTTAGCAAGAAAGCTTATTGACAATCACACACTGATTTGGAAATCTAAGACTAATCAACATGGACCCTTCAATACATGGGTACCAAAGGATTCATCTACTTGTTTTGTAGGTGGACCCTCAACCCTCTCATGCTAAAAGTAAGTGGATCCTTGATAGCGGATGTTCGCAGCACATGACTGGTGATGCATCTTTGTTCGCTACGCTCTCGATGAAGAAAGAAGGATACGTCTCCTTCGGAAACAACCTGAGAGGTGATATCATTGGAAATTGCATTATTGGTATATCTCTTTATCCTGTAATAAATGATGTTCGTCTAGTTATGGAATTGAAACATAACCTACTGAGCATAAGTCACTTGGCAGATAATGGTTATGGCATTAATTTTGTATAACATAAATGTACAATATATGATATGTCATCTGGTAATCTCGTATATGAAGGGATTAGAGAAGACAATATTTATGTTTTCTTTCTAGAGAGTACTAATAATGCAGGAAGATGCCTAGTAGCAAACTTAGATGAAGGCTGACTATGGCATATGAGGCTAGAACATGCAAATATGGACACTATCTCACGGCTAAGCACTAAAAAGTTGGTAAAAGGACTCCCTGAGATATCATTCAAGAGGGATATGGTATGTACAGACTGTGAAAAGAACAAAGCACATTGGTCTACATTTAAATCCATCAACGCTGTAAGTACTTCTAGACCTTTACAGTTGATACATATGTATTTATTTGGTCCTAGTAGAGTCGCTAGTCTTGGCGGTAAGCTCTACGCCTTTGTTGTTGTTGATGATTTCTCTCGCTTTACTTGGGTTTACTTTTTATCAAAAAAAAGTGATACAATTTTTGAATTTCAGATATTTTGTGAAAAGGTACAAAACAAAAAAGGCTTCATGATTACTCGTATCCGAAATGATCATGGTGGCGTATTCAAAAATACTGACTTCAAAAAGTTTTATGATGATAGTGGATATTATCACAAGTTTTCTTGTCCTAGAACTTCTCAACAGAAAGGTATTGTGGAGCGGAAGAACCGTACTCTAAGCGAGATGGCTAGAGTCATGCTGAATCAGCATAATTTTCCTAAATATTTTTGGGTAGAAGCTGTTAGTAGAGCCTGTCATGTTTTAAATAGGATGTTAATTCGACCTATCTCGAAGAAAACACCTTATGAACTTTGGTTTGGAAGAATTCCAAATATTTTATATTTTAAAGTTTTTGTATGTCGCTATTTTATCCTGAACACCACGGATAACTTGGAAAAGTTCGACTCTAAAGCAGATGAAGGGATATTTTTCGAATATGCTGCTAAGAGTAAGCGATATAGAATTTTCAATAAAAGATCTTTGACTGTTGAAGAATCTATTAACGTTACTTTTGATGACCTCAATAGTCACAGATCTAGCGACAGTGATGATGAAGATGCATAAGCCAAAACCGATAAAAGCCCTGTGGAAGATCTGACTCAATAGATTTGAGTCATTGAAGTTCTTGCCAGATCATCCAGAGACGCTCTTATAGGTGATATATCAAAAGGTGTAAGTACACACTCTTCATGTAGAGATACTGAAATAGCAGCTAATGTAACCTTTATTTCACAAGTAGAACCTAAGAATGTAGCAGATGCTTTTAATGATGAATTTTGGATTGATGCCATGCAAAAGGAACTTAATCAATTTAAGAGAAACCACGTTTGGGAACTCATTCCTAAACCTATTGGTCAATCGATAATTGGTACTAAATGGGTGTTCCAAAATAAATTAAGTGAAGATGGACAAGTTCTACGCAACAAAGCACGTCTAGTGGCAAGGTTATAATCAAGAAGAAGGTATTGATTATGACGGGACATATGCTCATGTTGCTAGACTAGAAGCTATCCGCATATTTTGTGCATATGCATGTTTTAATAATTTCAAATTATTTCAAATAGACGTGAAAAGTGTATTTTTAAACAAATTTTTGAAAGAATAAATTTTTGTGAAATAACCCCCTAGTTTTGAATATTTTCAAAAACCTGATCACGTCTTCATACTTAAGAAAGAACTCTATGGACTCAAGCAGGCACCTCGTGCTTGGTATGAACGCCTAAGTGCCTTCTTACTTGAAAATTATTTTTCAAAAGGAAGAGTTGATACTACTTTATTTATCAAGTCTTTAGGTGATGATATTCTTCTTGTGCAAATATATGTTGATGACATCATATTCGAATCTACTAATGAAATACTTTGTTAAGATTTTGCTAAGTGTATGCAGAGTAAATTTGAGGTGAGTATGATAGGAGAGCTAAACTTCTTCCTAGGACTCCAGACCAAACAATACTCAAAAGAAATCAAGCTAAATATATAAAGGACATAGTGAAAAAGTATGACTTCGACAACGTAAAGCCAATCGGAACCCCAATGGCTACATCAACAAAGCTTGACACTGATAAAAGTAGCAAACCTGTCGACCAGCGTAAGTATCGAGGTATGATTGGTAGTTTATTGTATTTAACTGCTAGTCGTCCTGATATTATGTTTAGTGTTTGCATTTATGCACGATATCAAGCAAATCCTAAGGAATCACACTTATGTGCCGCTAAGCGTATCTTCCGATACCTTAAGGGAACTTCAATAGTTGGCTTATGGTATCCTAAAACCAAATCCTTTAACCTGATAGGTTACTCGGATGCAAATTTTATAGGATGTAAAGTAGACCGTAAAAGTACCAGTGGTACGTGTCATTTCCTAGGAAAAAGCCTTAGTCTTATGGCTTAGCAAAAAACAAAATTCTGTAGCACTATCAACTACTAAGGCTGAGTATATCGCCGCAGGACGATGTTGTGCTCAAATTTTATGGATGAAGCAAACCTTAGAAGACTACAATCTGTACTACACTAAGATTCTTGTTTATTGTGACAACACTAGCACTATTAACCTGACTAAGAACCCTATATGTCACTCACGCATAAAGCACATAGAGATTCGTCATCACTTTTTACGTGATCACCAACAACATGGGGATATTTGCTTATAATTTGTTGACACAGATCATCAACTAGCAGACATTTTTACAAAACCATTGGCTGAAGACCGCTTTAACAATCTGCGTTGAGAGCTCGACATACTTGAATTTTCAGATTCATAATGTAGTATGATTAGTAAATTAATTTATAACTCATAACTTTGAACTTTATTAATGGAAGTTATTTTGGGTACAAGCCGAAAGGGTCCTTCTGTCATACATGCGTAAATAGCCTGAAGCGACACGGTGTACTAGTCTTCGGATTACCGCTAGCTGGGATCTGGCCCCTACAGCTAACCCAAAGTAATAAAAATTATTAAATAAAGAAGTGTGCAAGTTATACATTAAAATTGTTAATTATACTGCATTAATGACATTGGAAATACAAGCAGCCGAACTCGGGCAGAACGCGGACCGAGTTCGGGCCGAGTTCGGATGGTAGCTGTGCGGATTTCTAGAACAAGACAGCCGACCCTAGCCTTTATATTCCCTTCTTTTACCTTTTCTACTCTCATCATCCCACCGAGAATTTTTCCCAAAACCCTAAATGAAGGTTCTCCTCCTCATTCTCTTCAAGTTTTGTGAAGCTTTAAAGTGATCTCCTTCATCTTCTTCTTCCTTCTTCCAAAGGTAATCATCTATCTTCTCTCTTTTATTCTATGGCACCCAAAATCCGAAAGAGAAAGATTGATGCCTCCCAAGCAGGATGATCTTCATCTGACTATGTCCCAACCAATGTTTTCAGTCCAGCTCATCCCTCTGATAAAAATGACTATGACTCCGGTCTATTTTCTGACAGAGAATTTTTCGATCTTTGGTTTGATTCCTTCTTTGGTCGTAAAATCTGTGCTGGAGCTTGTGTCAACTTCACAATATTTTCTGAATATGCTCCTACCTTTAACCGACTTGGATTTTGGGACTTCTTTAAAGTTGCTGATAATATATATGATAATGCCGTTAGGATGTTTTACTCCAACTTTCAAGTAAAAGATAATGGCAATTTCTATTCTTGTGTTGCTGGACAAGAACTTGAGTTCAATGGCACTGAGATCAGTGAATATTTTTACGTTCCTGATATTGGTGAAGCATTGGTGGACAGTAACCACGTCCAGTTTCCAGAAGGTGTCACCCTTGACTCCTTCAAAGAATTGATGTGTCACCCTCGTCCTGTCCCACGTAGGGTGTATTTAAAACACTCGACACTTATATAAACTACATTGCTTTATCTTTTCTGTTTTACTTTCGAAAATAGGATCTTCTGACGAGATCACCTTCATAGAATTGTCTGCGATGTATCATATTCACTTTGGCATTCCTTTCTCTATCCCCAAGACTGTTATGGCCTGGATGGTCAATTGCAGAAGTTCGGGGGGTAACCTTGTTTGTCCAATGCACCTGGCATCTATCTTCAAGAGATTTGAAATTGATCTTCAACTCTGTTCTTTCTCTTCTCCTGCTACTTAGCTTAGTAGAGCTAGGTTGTAACCCAACCCTCCTCCTCCATCCGGTACCGAACTTGTTGCTCCGGTTCATGATGATTACCCTCAGGCTCCTACTCCAGCTGCTCCAACCCCTGCTTCTTGCTTTGACCCAGGCTTTTATCAGCACTTTGATGACTTTGTTGCCCTCTCATCTCAACGTCATCAGAGTTACATTGACTTTGATTTCCGCCATATCACCCAGGCACAGGTGTTGCGGAACAACATTGCTGATATACACTGGAGTCTATCTCATGATCCCACTTATCCTGTTTCGATGATCCATCACCCCAGATTCACTGGTTCGAGGTTTGAGGTTCGATGATGAGGCTACCTTCGCTCATTTCGATCCTACTACAACTTACTTTCCACCGAATGCTCCTGGAGGTGATGATACGCCATTGTGATGTGGGACTACAGTTAGTGGTTTTTTGGATGTAATTGCTAGATGATGATCTATGTAGTTTTTTTATGATGTACCAGTCTAAAATTTTGAGTTAGACTTTTTATTAGATTTTTTTATAGTCATAAACTTTTGAGTTATGACTTATGCAGTTTATGTTAGTTGCATCTTATTATAGTAATATTATGAGATTTCAGTTATTTCTTTCCTCACTGCTACTTCTAGTTTACTTTTGCTAAGACTTGTTATGTATGGATATGTTATTTCTTTGTCTTCTGGTGAGCATTGTTGGCTTAACACATTATGGGGGAGCCATAACATTTTGAACATGACAAAGGGGGAAGAAAGAGCAATACCATTTTCTTCAAATCAAAATCAATTGGTTGATTCAAAGAACAAATCAGGTATTTTTATTTCAAGTTATTAGATATATTTTGGTATAGACCAAAGTTTGTCAATTATCAAAATGGAGGAGATTGTGGGCCCATTACCAAATGGCCACACCCGATTTTGATAAATCAACAAATGACTTAAGTCAATACACAAAATATTCAAACTAATGCTAACATTTCATGTCAAGTAAATTCAATATCAGAGTGTGTACTACAACATCAGCAAGCATGATAATCATCATCCCGAAGTACTTATGCACTGGAATCAGTCTGAGTCATTTTCAGTTTATTATGCATTTTATCCTTTATTGAGTCTAGGATACAAATTGTAAAATCGACTGAGTATTACTGGCTTAGGTTATTCACAGTCCACTCCTCTATAAAGCCTATCCATTCATTCAAAGTCCACTTACCAAAAGTTCCATCTATCCTATGCAACAGAATTTGACAAAACATTCTTTTAAATACTAGATAAACTTAGACAGAACTCGGAACGAGTTCGGTCGTTTCAAATTTAAATGTTTGTTACCTCCAAATCTGCATGCAACGTTTGTTTACAAAAATTTTGCATCCGAACTCCACCCGAACTCTGCCCGAGTTCGATTCTCAAAAACACCTATAAATAGAAGAAATTTTTTCCTTTTGAAATCACTCATCATTTTTTCTCGCTATCTATTCCTAAAGTGATTTTCAGTGTTCTAAAAGCTTTCATACTCCACCTATACATCTCTTAGCCAAAGCCAGTAATATCGATTCGATTTAGAGTTCTTTGGTCCTCAGAGTGGTAAAGAGGTCGTTCATGTTCAGAAATCATCTCTGTTTTAGGAGCCGGTCGTGCGCTCATCGCCAAGCACGGTGTTGTGAAGTTGGTCGTGCACTTGTCACCAAGCACGGTATTGTAATGAGACTGCAAGCTCTCAATTAGCTTGTGAATAGTGGATTAACAACAGGCAACAGTACCTGCGACTAGATTAGTCCTCCAAGAGGGAAACTATAATATATCTTGGTGTTCACTGAGTTTGATTCTCTGATCTCTTGCTACATTTATTTATTGTCTCTTTATTCACTGTCATAGTTATCTGCCTTTAATTTTTAAGTGGTAATTTATTCCGCTGCACTCGCAATCGCTCTATTCACCCTCCCTCTAAAGGTTCTCAATGGTCCTACAATTTAATCTACCTCTGTTCCTTTGACTTGATATCTGCTTTGATCGTTGATCCTTTTTGTTCATTCGATTTTGTCCTGTAACACCCAGTTTTCCAGATGAGGGTAATTTTGAAATTTTCAAATTATAATAATTAATTATTGATATTTGATTCAAATTATGATTTTTTGTGATTTTTAATAAATTTTTAAACTATTTAAAAACTGCCTTAAGTCATGACTTGTGATTTTGATGTGCTGCCAGTGAAACCTGAGAGACTGCCTGACCTAGAGCCTAACCATGTCATTAGGATGACTTTATTATTATTTTTAGCCTAGGGGTAATTTGGTCATTTTGACTTATTTGAATTATTTGGTGATTTATTGAATTGGTGAATTCTAGTTGACCATGACTTGTTGAGACCTAGTGAACTAGCCTAGAAGCTAACTCTAGCCATGGTGACCCTAGACTAACTTAGGTTAACCTACTTTTAGTCATTAGAAACTAATTTTAGAATGAGGGGATTTGGGTTAGTGAATTAAGTCATGGCTTATGGTTTAAGTGAAATGATTTATGGCTTAATGATTGTTTGATCATGACTTAAGCCCATGGGCCATTTAGTAAACCCTAACCCTAATTTTTGAGCTTATGACCAGCCATAGGGATCCCCACCCTATATAAACACTTGTTCATTAGGGCTTGCCTCTTTTTATCATTCCAACACTTGAAAAAAAAGGTATTTTTCTCCTTCCAAAAATTCCTATTTTGTTCATTTGATCTCCTTTTTCATCCTAGTCTTTTGCATTGGGTTCTAATTTAAGTTTATGGACTGTTGGTGGAGAGATATTTCAGTTTGGGATCAATTTGGAGCATTTGGCCATCAAGAGGAACATCCCCCATTTGGAGCTTTTCCACACAATTTGCACCTATAGGTAAAACCCTTTAAATTGCATTTTTATTTTGATTTCCTTGCATAATAGGCTAGGTTTAGGTGTCCCCTAGCTGTACCTCGAATTTGGGTGGATTTCGTGTCCGTTTGGTGTCCGTATCGGACACGTGTCATAGTGTATGTGATGTTCAATAAAATGCCTGTTAGGAAATTATTTTCAATTTCTTTAAATATAATTACATGAATTGGTAGATCTAAGTATGTACATTAAATTTCTGTGTTGGACATGCTGTACACACACGTACACTGTGTCCTGCTACTCGGGCACAATAACTCCCTATGTCGGATACGTGGACATGCCATTTTTGGCGAGGATGATGGGGCATAGACTGACATCATCCTCCCAAAAGATGGGGCCATATGGTGCAGTGTGCGAGGAGTTCTTCTCCTCGCACTGGCCGAACTGTCCGTGCGCACGCGCTGTGCACACGTGGTTTCTAGCCACTGACACGGCTTAAAAGCTGACACGACACGAGAAGTGGACACGTTTCAGGCACCCTAGGACCTAGCCCTATCCTAGGCGAACCCACGTGCATGAGCACGAGACACGGGTCGCCCTGTGTCGTGTCCTAGAGCAACACACACGCGTGCACGATGCTGTGTGCCTGTACGCGTGTCCGTGGCATTCGTGAGCTGAGACACGTCGTGTCCTGTTTCCCCAGGACACTAGATGACTTGTGGGACACGGGTACAGGTGGAGGATGGTTTACCAACCAATGATTGATCACATTAGCATGATTTTGATGTCGAATTTCAAATTCCCATGTGTGGACTGATACCATGTGTTTATTTCGAAATCCTGAATTGATTTCCTTTTTAATCTGATTTAAATGTTGTTTTAAATCACTAAATTGATTCCTACATGTGTAATGGATACTGCTAAATCGGATTTTCATGTTAGATTGGGTTTTGCAATAGTGAAATAGAATTTGAACATTGGAATGGGTTCGAAGAGTTGGCTGATACCAAATAGGAACTAAAGTTCTATTTTTTCTTGAATTCCTCTTTAAACTGATTGTTCCCAGTTTAAATTCATGATTCATTCACTTATACAAGTGCATTAGACTACTATAGTGTTGATTGCTTATTGGTGTGGGTCTTTGGAGTTCAAATCAGGTTTGAACTGTTATTTCCCTTCTTCCTGAGAACTTAATTCAGAGGATAATTGTTATAACTGAGTTTACATTCTGTTAATCCCCTTTCTAAAACTAATTTGATGCTTCATTTGTATATTTGATTCATGAATATTGTGATTGTCCACTGTTAGATCGATTCTTGTTGGGTTGAAGTAAACAAATGGGGTAAATGGTTTTCGAATTTGGTATTAATAGATATGTTGAATTGTGGAGACTGTCAACTGAAAATTCCTTCACTAGCAAACACACTTTAACACCCTTGTGTCACCCTCTAATGTTCATGTCACACACACATGGGCATGCCACCACAACTCTCATACACTGTGTTGAATTGTCATTGGTCATTGTTGATAGAAAGCTAAATTGATTTCTAACTTAATTTTTTTAGTTTTCAAACTAAATCTTGATGAGTTGTTTACTGTTTTTTTTCATTTATCCCTTACTGTTTTCAGATTTTCATATCACACACACTCTCACACATACCATATCACACACACGCATTCTTCTCTAACACACTCCACCTTGTCATACACACACATAAGTATCCTCACCCCTTTGACACTCTAGGCACACTACCACTCACAAAGTACCATGTAAGCTCACTGTTTTCTAATTCCTATCTGCACACACATTCCTATATAACGCATACACCCACTTTATGCAGTAACACATTGTTGAACACACATTGCACTGTATCATGCTCATATACACACACACACATTTAACCTTGTCATGACACACTGCACATTTCCCCCTCTCTATCTAACTATATGTATATATATAAATATATTATCTAAATGCTTGATATAATAATGTAGCCTATATATATTTGTGTATGATAACTATATTAACTTAGTATAATATACAATATGTGTGAAAATGTGATATGGCCTTTATGGCACATAGCCTATGGGGTGTATCCCTATGTGATACAGCCTATGTATATGGCATGGATGCCCAGTTAAGGTGTATGGTTGGCTTGATTGCCTAGTTTGGCTTGTACTTGTGCTAGATTGCTAGTGTAGGTTGGGTTTGGCCTAGTGAGACTTGATTGGACTAAGTTTGACCTAGTTGACTTAGTTTGACTAGTCCAGGTTGACTGGAGTTTACCAAAAGTCAACATTAGTCTGGATGTGACTAATTGACCTAGTTTGACTAGAGTATTGACTTAGGTTGACCCAGAGTTGACCAAGTTTAACTTGGACCTAGTTTGACCTAGACAGTTGACCAGGGTTGAATTCGAGTTGACTTTGACCTGAAAATCATGTAGATTGTATCATAAACATCATTTACCTTGTTTTAAACATATTATAACATGTATTTCTCTGTTTAGGACATTGTGACTCTGTTGCAGACATCTGACATTACACTACTCTTTTCAGAGTATCAGGCGAGTACATTCTCTGATAGTTCTCTCATTTACTTGTCAATTACTGTACTTCAGTTCTAGTTAGTTGTATGCGATTCTCTGTTATAACACATATGGATATTCTGGATTCATGTATACGACACATATTTATTTTCTGGCCTCTATTACTGGTATCATCATTTCTGGCTTCTATTACTGGAATCACCTATTGGAATCATTTACTGGAATCATTTACTGGTATCATTATATTTTGGCTGGACTCATCTTGAATTATTGTGTCGGATTTCTGGATTCACTTGCTGGGAGGGGAAATACTTGAGTAAGACATGTTGACATACCCCAATCTGGAATCTTCCAACTGGAATCTACTGGAATATACTGGAATGATAGCCATCTCACACCCGACCATGTGTGTGATGTACCGTATTACCTACAGCCGTTTACATGTCGATCTCGGTATTTTAAAACAGACTGTTAGAGTATAGGCTGGACTCACCCTGGAATCATTGATCACTATAATTGGAATCGTCCCTTACTGGATTCATCTTGTATTAGATTCATCTTGTACTGGACTTACATTGGACTTACACTGTCTATATTGCTGTCTGGACTTTATATCATATTATCCTGGTTCAGCTAGTTCTATTTTACAGTCTTCATTACTATGATTCTTCTCTTGTTTAGTTATTTTCTTCCTTGCACTTTATCTGTCTTTCTTACCATCACTTGAACATAAACTGCCATATTCATCAATACAACTGTCTATAACTGCTGTATAGTTCACTGTCATTTACCTGGGTTTTCTAGATGAGATTGTGCTCGTTTCTGTCCTGACTGGACCTGTTGAAAATTTTACAGATGATTGCCCTGAGGACACATGCCCTACATATTACGGACCAGGAGACGGGTTAGCTACCTTTGGCTCCGACACTCAGGAGTGATCGGGATTTAGTTTAGTAGACTGGCATCTATTTTTATTTAGAGCTTGTTGTATAGAATTGAGAGTTGAGTTTGTAGTTGAGATTGTCTGAGATTATATTATTTATTTGTTGGATTTTATTTCTGTTATTTAGTCTTTAGTTATAACTTCTGTGATATCTTATCGTTCTTAGACTGTGATTGAGATTCATTATATCTACTTGTCCTCCGTTCGGAGTTGAGATTTGACAAGTACATTATATAATTGCGTGAGTTTTTGATTAGATAGTAACCTAGGACAGTGTTCTACCGTCGACACTGCGTCGTAGGCTGGCGTTGTTACATGCTCGTACCCTCACAGTGGGTGCGGGTCGTGACACATTTTTAGTGGTGGCCCATGCAGGTCGAGTTTATGTAGTGGTATTCGAACTAGAGTATCACTACAGCCTGCGATAGGAACTAAGGAATAGGCTTTAGCAGAGAGGTTACTCAATCACAGTTAGGACTACTTGAGAGATTCCTGGATGACCCTTGAGAATCTCATTATGAACTTCGATTTGAAAATCTTTTTCCTCTTGTTTTGATTCACCCTCACTCCATGATGTTTAAAGGATCTTAGACTATTAACTTTCTTCATCATTATCCTTACTTATATTTTGTCTATCTTATGTTGCTAAATTAGCACCAGTTTTGTAAGCTGATCTTTTCGAGCTTGACCATGACATATTTTATTGGGGGTCGGCACCAACTAACATATTGTCTAATCAGAACCGGTGTATGATTGTCTGATCAACCTATTGCACTTTGGTTCGCTTCTCATATATTATTCGACATGGAAGGAGACATAGTTAAATTTGCCCTAGAGTCTCATCCACGACAGCTTTGGCAATTCTCTTTTGAATTATTTCCATCGCCTATGAACCACATATTGTACTTAATAGCATCGTCTTTGAACTCTTTATTGTTTTGCCTTTCGCATATTTCAGAAGGAAAATGTAATGTACTTGATAGATCAACCCAAGGTACCACGTTTAGTTTTCCTATCCAAAGGACGAAATTGACTTATTTCTATATCCTTGCATCATCCCTTAAATTCTAATTCCTTGATCGTGACCAGTCGACCGGGTCATCCTCCGTATCATCCAGTGTTTGGGATCTTATTCAATTGAATTAATTCAATTGTGACATGGATATCAAATCTTGGATACTTGTGCTCAGACTTCAATGGCCTCGTTCTCCAACTTGCCCAAACTTCGATATATCCTGAAATTGATCAACTTAGATCGTGCCAGGACTAAATCCTCTTTTATATATTATATTATTGGATTTCAATGCTATTGACACTCGTGCCTTAAACTTTCGATTTTGATCATCTTGGAATGTTAACCCTTCATAATTAATTCCTTGTTGTCCTTACCAGTTTCATATAGGATGGTAAACTGTCCCTTTGTACTTCCTTTTGAGGGAGCTAGGCCACCTGTAGCTTAGCACCAGAGGGGTGGAGCTTTGTGATGGCGGTCGAGGAGACCGACGCTGCAGGTGATGGATTAGCAGGTTTGTCCTTTTCATTCTTCTTCCCCATTTTTCTGTGTGATTCCATTAGTACCTGCCAGGATATAGTTGTGATTGCTAGATAGTGTAGCTACCTTGTTCGAGACCGTGGAATCGTGACTAGTAGGATAGTGTTGCATGTTATCTTTGACTTTGATTGTTGGGGGTTTGACCTAGTGAGGATACGATCATCTTAATTTCGAGGACAAAATTTTTCTAAGGTGGGTAGGATTGTAACACCCAGTTTTCCAGATGAGGGTAATTTTGAAATTTTGTAATTATAATTATTAATTATTGATATTTGATTCACATTATGATTTTTTGTGATTTTTAATAAATTTTTAAACTATTTAAAGACTGCCTTAAGTCATGACTTATGATTTTGATGTGCTGCCAGTGAAACCTGAGAGACTGCCTGACCTAGAGCCTAACCATGTCATTAGGATGACTTTATTATCATTTTTAGCCTAGGGGTAATTTAGTCATTTTGACTTATTTGAATTATTTGGTGATTTATTGAATTGGTGAATTCTAGTTGACCATGACTTGTTGAGACCTAGTGAACTAGCCTAGAAGCTAACCCTAGCCATGGTGACCCTAGTCTAACTTAGGTTAACCTACTTTTAGTCATTAGAAACTAATTTTAGAATGACGGGATTTGGGTTAGTGAATTAAGTCATGGCTTATGGTTTAAGTGAAATGATTTATGGCTTAATGATTGTTTGATCATGACTTAAGCCCATGGGCCATTTAGTGAACCCTAACCCTAATTTTTGAGCTTATGACCAGCCATAGGGATCTCCACCCTATATAAACACTTGTTCATTAGAGCTTGCCTCTTTTTATCATTCCAACACTTGAAGAAAAAAAATGTATTTTTTCCCTTCCAAAAATTCCCATTTTGTTCATTTGATCTCCTTTTTCATCCTAGTCTTTTGCATTGGGTTCTAATTTAAGTTTATGGACTGTTGGTGGAGAGATATTTCAGTTTGGGATCAATTTGGAGCATTTGGCCTTCAAAAGGAACACCCCCCATTTGGAGCTTTTCCATACAATTTGCACCTATAGGTAAAACCCTTTAAATTGCATTTTTATTTTGATTTCCTTGCATAATAGGCTAGGTTTAGGTGTCCCCTAGCTGTACCTCGAATTTGGGTGGATTTCGTGTCCGTTTGGTGTCCGTATCGGACACGTGTCATAGTGTATGTTAGATGTTCGATGAAATGCCTCTTAGGAAATTATTTTCAATTTCTTTAAATGTAATTACATGAATTGGTAGATCTAAGTATGTACATTAAATTTTGTGAAGGGTGTTAGGTATTTCTGTGTCGTTTCGTGTCTGTTTTTTGTGTTGGACACGCTGTGCACACACGTACACTGTGTCCTGCTACTCGGGCACAATAACTCCCTATGTCGGGCACGTGGACACGCCATTTTTGGCGAAGATGATGGGGCATAGACTAAAATAATCCTTCCAAAAGATGGGGCCATATGGTGCAGTGTGCGAGGAGTTCTCCTCCTCGCACTGGCCGAACTGTCCACGCGCACGCGCTGTGCACGCCTGGTTTCTAGCCACTAACGCGGCTTAAAAGCTGACACGACATGAGAAGTGGACACGTTTCAGGCACCCTAGGACCTAGCCCTATCCTAGGAGAACCCACGTGCATGAGCACGAGACACGGGTCACCCTGTGTCGTGTCCTAGAGCGACACACACGCATGCACGATGCTGTGTGCCTGTGAGCGTGTCTGTGGCGTTCGTGGGCTGAGACACGTCGTGTCCTGTTTCCCCAGGACACGAGATGACTCGTAGGATACGGGTACAGGTGGAGGATGGTTTACCAACCAATGATTGATTACATTAGCATGATTTTGATGTCGAATTTCAAATTCCCATCTGTGGACTGATACCATGTATTTTTTTCAAAATCCTGAATTGATTTCCTTTTTAATCTTATTTAAATGTTGTTTTAAATCACTAAATTGATTCCTACATGTGTAATGGATACTGCTAAATTGGATTTTCATGTTAGATTGGGTTTTGCAATAGTGAAATAGAATTTGAACATTGGAATGGGTTCGAAGAGTTGGCTGATACCAAACAGGAACTAAAGTTCTGTTTTTTCTTGAATTCCTTTTTAAACTGATTCTTCCCTATTTAAATTCATGATTCATTCACTTATACAAGTGCATTAGACTACTGTAGTGTTGATTGTTGATTGGTGTGTGTCTTTGGAGTTCAAATCAGGTTTGAACTGTTATTTCCCTTCTTCCTGAGAACTGAATTCAGAGGATAACTGTTAAAACTGAGTTTACATTCTGTTAATCCCCTTTCTAAAACTGATTTGATGCTTCATTTGCATATTTGATTCATGAATATTGTGATTGTCCACTGTTAGATCGATTCCTGTTGGGTTGAAGTAAACAAATGGGGTAAATGGTTTTCGAATTTGGTATTAATAGATATGTTGAATTGTGGAGACTGTCAACTAAAAATTCCTTCACTAGCAAACACACTTTAACACCCTTGTGTTACCCTCTAATGTTCATGTCACACACACATGGGCATGCCACCACAACTCTTATACACTGTGTTGAATTGTCATTGGTCATTGTTGATAGAAAGCTAAATTGATTTCTAACTTAATTTTTTTAGTTTTCAAACTAAATCTTGATGAGTTGTTTACTGTTTTTTTTTCATTTATCCCTCACTGTTTTCAGATTTTCATATCACACACACTCTCACACATACCATATCACAAACACACATTCCTCTCTAACACACTCCACATTGTCATACACACACATAAGTATCCTCATCCCCTTGACACTCTAGGCAGACTACCACTCACAAAGTACCATGTAAGCTCACTGTTTTCTAATTCCTATCTGCACAGACATTCCTATATAACCCATACACCCACTTTATGCAGTAACACATTGTTGAACACACATTGCACTGTATCATGCTCATATACACACACACACACACATTCAACCTTGTCATGACACTATACACATTTCCCCCTCTCTATCTAACTATATGTATATATATATATAAATATATTATCTAAATGCTTGATATAATAATGTAACCTATATATATATTTGTGTATGATAACTATATTAACTTAGTATAATATACAATATGTGTGAAAATGTGATATGGCCTATATGGCACATAGCCTATGGGGTGTATCCCTATGTGATACAACCTATATATATTGCATGGATGTCAAGTTAAGGTGTGTGGTTGGCTTGATAGCCTAGTTTGGCATGTACTTGTGCTAGATTGCTAGTGTAGGTTAGGTTAGGCCTAGTGAGACTTAATTGGACTAAGTTTGACCTAGTTGACTTAGTTTGACTAGTCCAGGTTGACTGGAGTTGACCAAAAGTCAACATTAGTCTGGATATGACCAATTGACCTAGTTTAACTAGAGTATTGTCTTGGGTTGACCCAGAGTTGACCAAATTTAACTTGGACCTAGTTTGACCTAGACAGTTGACCAGGGTTGACTTCGAGTTGACTTTGACCTAGAAATCATGTGGATTACATCATAAACATCATTTACCTTGTTTTAAACATATTATAACCTGTATTCCTCTGTTTAGGACATTGTGACTCTGTTGCAGACATCTGACATTATACTACTCTTTTCAGAGTATCAGACGAGTACATTCTCTGATAGTTCTCTCATTTACTTGTCAATTACTGTACTTCAGTTCTAGTTAGTTGTATGCGATTCTCTGTTACAACACATATGGATATTCTGGATTCATGTATACGACACACATTTATTTTCTGGCCTCTATTAATGGTATTATCATTTCTGGCTTCTATTACTGGAATCACCTACTGGAATCATTTACTGGAATCATTTACTGGTATCATTATATTTTGGCTGGACTCATCTTGAGTCATTGTGTCAGATTTCTGGATTCACTTGCTGGGAGGGGAAATACTTGAGTAAGACATGTAGACATACCCCAATCTGGAATCTCCCAACTGGAATCTACTGGAATCTACTGGAATGATAGCCATCTCACACCCGGTCAGGTGTATGATGTGCCATATTACCTACCGCCGTTTACATGTCGATCTCGATATTTTAAAACACACTGTTAAAGTATAGGCTGGACTCACCCTGGAATCATTGATCACTATAACTGGAATCGTCCCTTACTGGATTCATCTTGTATTAGATTCATCTTGTACTGGACTTACATTGGAGTTACACTGTCTACATTGCTGTCTGGACTTTATATCATATTACCCTGGTTCAGCTATTTCTATTTTACAGTCTTCATTGCTATGATTCTTCTCTTGTTTAGTTATTTTCTTCCTTGCACTTTATCTGTCTTTCTTACCATCACCTGAACATAAACTGCCATATTCATCAATACAACTGTCTATAACTGTTGTATAGTTCTCTGTCATTTACTTGGGTGTTCTAGATGAGATTGTGCTCGTTCCTGTCCTGACTGGACCTATTGAAAATTTTACAGATGATTGCCCTGAGGACACATGCCCTACATATTACGGACCAGAAGACGGGTTAGCTACCTTTGGCCCCGACACTCAGGAGTGATCAGGATTTAGTTTAGTAGACTGGCATCTGTTTTCATTTAGAGCTTGTTGTATAGAATTGAGAGTTGAGTATGTAGTTGAGATTGTCTGAGATTATATTATTTAGTTGTTGGATTTTATTTCTGTTATTTAGTCTTTAGTTATAACTTCTGTGATATCTTATCGTTCTTAGACTGTGATTGAGATTCATTATATCTACTTATCCTCAGTTCGGAGTTGAGATTTGACAAGTACATTATATAATTACGTGAGTTGTTGATTAGATAGTAACCTAGGACACGTTCTACTGCCGACACTGCGACGTAGGCTGGGCGTTGTTACGTGCTCGTACCCTCACAATGGGTGCGGGTCGTGACACGTCCTTGTGTCCTTTAACTTTCAGGAGCACTATTCCTAATCCTTTCAGTCAGCTTGTTTGGGTTTAACCGATGGCAGATCAGCATCCTTTAATTCCGCTAATTCTGGAGGATAGCCTTAACTTTTGGGAGCAGAGTCTCAAGTTCACCCGATGTCAGTTCTTCTTGTTCAGTCAGCAAGCTAAAGCAGCCGGATAGTGTTGTTCGAGCACAGATAGGCAGGACCATCGATAGTTATACGGCGGAGTTCAGCAGGCTTAGTCATGTAGAAGCATAAAAAAATACAGCATCTACAAAAAGCACAAAAGGTAATAGTTGCTTCACATACATCACAGAAATGCATGAGGCATCAAGGTGTTGCGCACACCAAAACTCAGGCCACCAAAAGACAGTGCATAAAAGAAAATTCTTTATTAAAAATCATGTTTACAAAGATCTATTACAGACTCTTCATGATTACATATAAAGACCAAAACCTAAAACACACAGCATAACAGCCTACAAGTGCACAATCATCAAAAGCGCGCAGTCCACAAAAGTGCACCAGCGTCAGAGCGAATCACTTCATTGTTAGAAGCGCAGCACTTTCCAGCTCCAATATGGCTAATGAAGCATTTATTGAGCAGGACAGAGCACAACCTGTGGCTCTTCGGATTGGCAATCAATCCAAACCCGGTATCTTGGTCCTCGAAGACCTCCAAGATGTTGTTCAGGTTCGAACCCCCTATCCGACATACTCAAATGCATCTCGAAACTCTGAAGTTGTCCTTCCACAAGACTATAGTTTCTTTGAACGAAGTGATCTACAACCAACAGTCGACTTATGCAAGGCCTATGGCCGTTTGAATCTAAGTCGGGGTCGAGCACGACAGAGGAATGCTAAAAAATTATGAGCAAAGTCTTACCCAAAAGCTTCTTTTTATATAGGCTGTATGATCCAACCCACACACCACGTGGCAAGCATTCAAAGGAATCCAGATTAATGGGATGAACCTAGCACTCAGCACAATGAATCTCATTTAATGGATTCATTTAACTAAACTTTTAGTCACTGCTCCTCGAGCCCCCCAATGGGGCAGCAATTAAAGAGGCTTTTGACTTAGCCACTGATGAGACTTTTGACTCAGTAATTAAGGAGACCTTTTCTCCCCAGAAGTGTAGCTCCTTCATGGTTACCCAGAAGCGCAGCTCCTTCATAGTCGTCCAAAAGTGCAGTGACTTTGACTCCTTTGAAAGTTGTCACTAGACTCCAAAGAAGCGCAACTCCTTCATGGTTACCCAGAAGCGCAGCTCCTTCATAGTCATCCAAAAGCGCAGTGACTTCGACTCCTTTGAAAGCAGTCACTAGACTCTAAAGAAGCGCAACTCCTTCATGGTTACCTAGAAGCACAGCTCCTTCATTGATCTCTTTGAGCTTCCAAAGAAGCGCAGCTCCTTCATTGTTACCCAGAAGCACGGCTCCTTCATTGATCTCTCAGATCTTCCCAAGAAGTGCAACCCCTTCACATCTCCTTCACCGATCTCTCAGAGCTTCTCAGAAGCGCAGCTCCTTCATGGTTTCCCCAAAGTGCAACACAGTGACTTCGACTCCTCCATAACAGTCATCCATCGTCCAAATGTGCAGTGACTTTGTTACCTCAGAAGCACTGTTTCCTCGTCGCCCAAAAGTGCAGTCTCTCTGCCGCTCCCCAAAAGCCCAGCTCGTATAATGCTCAGATCTACCACAACATGGCATCATGCCACGTGGCCAGTATGGTAGTCGTATCTCTTCAGATATAATCACATCTAGTTTGTTCAAACAGTCGTATCTCCTCAAGATACAATCAGATTTAGTTTGTTTGAACAACCGTATCTTTTCAGATATAACCGAATCTGGTTTATTCAAACCGCCTGTAACACCCACTTTTCTAAAATAAGGGTAATTTTGAACTTTTATAATTTTGATTATTCAATATTAGGATTTAATCATGTTAATAATTTTTGATGAATTTTAATTAATTTAATACTATTTAAAATGTTGAATTGTGATTTTGATGGTTAACTAGTGCAACCCTAGAACTGCTAAGCCTAGAGACTAACCATGACCATGGGAGCCTAGTCATGTAATTAGAATTGCAAATTATCACTTTTTAGCCTAAGGATATTTTGGTCATTTTTTATTTTTAATGAAAATGAATTTTGATTAATTAATATTGTGCTAATTGAATTGTTAGAGACTAACCTAGAATTTAACATAATCTAGATGTTAACCATGAGCCTAGATATTCAATTAGAAGCTTCCATCATGACAAGGTTAAGAATATCTAGATATTAAGTTGAGGTTAGATATTTGTTAAGGTAGATATTTTAGCTTGGGCCCTTAGCTTAAGGCCTAGAATTAAACTAGCTAGAGGCCTCTAAACTACATGAAACTAACCCTAACCCTAGAATGAACCCTAGGCTTCCATCAAGGGATCCCCACCCCTACATAAACACATACTGACACCCCCTTGCCTCTTTCATTAAACCTACAAACCCTAATTTAGAGTTGTTCCCCAAATTTATCTCCTTTATCTAAATTAACTCCAAATTGAGCCTAATCAATTACAATACACTCCCCTAGTGTAGAGAAAGCCTCTAGAAGCTAGCTAGCAAGGATTGTGAGCAATTTGACCATTGGAGCTTGGTGGAGATTTAGATCTAGGAGCTTTCATTGAGTCTCCAACTCTCAATAGGTAATGGCCTCTAAACCTATTTAAATTCTGTTTTCTATCCATAGATGTATTCATTTAGGGGCCTCCAAGCCCTAATCTAAGTTTGGGTTCAAATCGAATCCATTTGGTGTGTGTATCGGAGGAGTATCGGAGAACTATTCATGTGTTCGATGAAATGCCTCTTAGAAACTTTTGTTCTCTAATTTTTGTGAAAAATATATTTTTGGAAACCTTATTTTGTGTATATTATACTTAAAATTGACTGAGTTGGTTTTTAGGGTGTTTTAGACACAGTAATTGTCCCCTACTGCTCGGGGCTCATGTAGGACACGACACGACACGACACGTGGAGAGCTGAAACTTGTTGGAAAAGTAGGACACATGTCTGACACTAGGTTGACCAAGTTTTGTGAGATTTTATCGAGTGCTTTGAAAGTTATTCATCCCACACTGATCTTGCCTGTCACTGTGTACACGTGAAAACATGCCCTGATACGCACTTCGTGCCTGGACACGTGGACACTGCACAGGGTGATGAATCACAAGCCCTAGACCCCTCGACCACTGTGCACAAGCACGACATGTCTCGAGCCCAATCGAGCTCGATACGACCGCACTGGGTCGTTCTTTACAGTTTTCTGACACCGTATTTTTTTGCATATTTTGACACTTTGTGTCCAGTTTTGGACACGTGGACACACCATAGAGTGGACACATGATGCTAGACACTTGTGAACTTTTGAGTTTTGGGTTCTCAATTAATTTGGTGTTTCGAATTGGGTTTGGATTAGAGTTCGACAAATTCTGATACTTAAAACTGTTACTGTTTTATCCTGAGTTTTGATGTTGGATTTTGAGATTTGATTTCGTTTTGGGTTGTTGATAATATATATGTATATATATACTGATACATTTGACGTTAATGATGTATGGATTCTCAGTTCATGGATGAGTATGATTGTTGGGTTTTTAAAGAAGAAGGGTAATCGAATGGTTTGAGTTTTGGGTTTGATACTCGAACTGGATGCTTTAGGATTTTGTTGGTTTGATTTTTATGTCAAAATATACCTATGTGGGTTATGTAATTGAATGATAAACTGAACCTGGGTTTGTGATGATTTCTAATTTGATTTTGTTTGATTCATGAAGTTGTATAGGAAGGATAAATGAGTTAGTTTGATCACTGTAATGTAACTGAACCATATGCAATAACCTGAGAATTAGAATAAAGTTTAATCTGAGTTTTCAATTTATATGAATCTGAGATGTTATGATATAAACTGATAACATTAATTTCGAGTCCTTTGAATGATTAAATAAAGTTTAAATGAAATATTGAAATGTGATTTATATGATAGATACTGAGATTGATATAGTTTGGGTTTGATGATGGCATTCACTGATTTGTACTAATCGAGTTCAATTGTATCAACTATGTTCAAACTGAAACCGAACATGAGGAACCTAAGTTTCCAAAATAATGATTAACTTGAGATGAAAACCTGAGTTTATATGCAAAACCTAGAATTTTGTATTAGGTTTAGTTGTTTTAATTATATGCTCACTGTTTTCTAGTTTTTGAAATAAATTACTGTCACATTCCTGAAACTTGAACCTGAGAATTGATTTCATATAACCTGAGTTTCAAAGGATACATGAACCTGAGATAATGACTGTGAACTTGAAATTCACTGAATAGAAAAAAAACTGAGAAAATTATAACCTGAACACTGAAATAGAGTTTGATCTGAGAACCTGTTTGTTTTGAACTGAGATCACTTGTTAGTTAACTGAGAATATGTATTAATAAACCTGAACATGTTTAATGTAGACTAAATGTTAAACTGAAACTGTGAACTCAAATAGAACCTGAGTTTGGTTTAGATTAAGAGCTCAGTTAGGATAAATCTGAGTTTAAGTCACTTTATAACTGAGAATTGATATATTATGATTACCTGAGCATGTATGCTTTAACATGAGAACATTGTAGATAATTGAATGCTATATGATGAATCATAAACCTGTGACACCCTACTGTCCCCTTCACTAACAACCACTGTCCCCCTCTCCTTCACACACACACACACACACACACACTTATATGTTATCCTTTCCCTCTCTCTTTGTATCCATGAATGTAAGGTATACATGATAGTAATGAATGAATATGATGTATAATGCATGAATGTAAAATATAATGCATGAATAAAGGTAATATAAAATGTATACATGATATGAAGGTATATGATATATGCATGAAAGATATGTTTTAATGTAAGTATACATGTAATGCATAAATATGTATATAAAAATGAATGTAAGAATGCAAACATGTATTTATATATGTATTTATGATTTGTATATAGGCCTAATGTGTAGTGTAGCCCTATAGGCTATGTTATCATGATTGTCTATGTTTATGTATATGGTATAGATATGTATATGAGTTTGGTTTAGGCCTGTTGTTGACTAGAGTTGACTTAGATTAGACTAGTAGAGTAATTTGACTAAAGTTTGACCTAGTTTGACTGTATAATTGATCAGAGTTGACCGAGAGTTGACTTTGACCTAAATTGACTTAGAATCATGTAGATTGTATTATCAATTTCATATATTTCATTCTGGATTACATCATAACCTGTGTGCTCTAAATAGGACTCAGATACCTCATTTCAGATGGTATATTCTCACAGACATTCAGATCGCAGACGGGTACGTTCTCTGATCGTTTCATACTTGGTTAGGATTTATATTCTTGCTCTATATCACTTTACTTGATGATGTCACGATATTATCACGGATTGGTACTATATGGATCTTTTCATGCGATGTTATCCCCCTCGGGAGAATCAGATACTTCATGTCATGTGTTTCATGTACATCACGTATTCTTTGCTCTCATGTTATTCATGTATACTCATGTGCATTCATGTACGTTCATGTACGCTCATGTACTCTCATTTGCTCTCATGTACGGCCATGTTTTCCATGTGCTTCATGTATAACCAATCTATTCATGTGCACTCATGTGATTCATGTATTCTCATGTTCACTGAGCCCATCATGTATATTATTCATGTGCACTCATTTATTGAGCCCACATAAAATCATGTACGTAACATAAATTGAATGGATCCTTGTGTATTGATTGGGGCATGGATGAGTAGAACTGGTTATGTGGATCATATCCCCAGCAGATTATTCATGTGAACTCCATAGCTTATTCATGTGCAACCTAACCTGTTTCTATAACCATATTGTGCTCTAAATCACTAGTCACTTACAGTTCTTACCTATCATGTATATATTTCCAGTTATCAAATATCTTCATGTTTTTATGTACATCTTTCTTTACAGCTCATGCATCTTACTCTTTTGCATGCTTTATACTTTTTTGCCATGATATGAACTGCATGAGATGTATTATGCTTACTCCTGTCCTGACTGGACCTGTTGAAAATATTACAGATGATACTGATACCTTTTACCCAACCTATTATGGAGCCCATCTAGACGACACCTGTGAGTTGGACCCACAGGAGGATCCAGCTCTAACTGAGGACGTCATCCCTACTGCTTAGACTCGATTAGCAAGGCTTTATCTTATTTTCATTATGTTATTTGTATTGACTTTAGAGTTGTATTATTTCTGGATGTTTGTGATGTTGTGTCGTTTAGACACTTAGACTTTCCTTCTGTTTGTATGTTCTCTTTTGAGATTTTATATCTATCATATCGTGCTATTTCCATCTCTAGATTGTGATTGAGTTGTACCTTATGTGATTTGTCCTCCGTTCGGAGAGTATATCACACTATATTTAGTTTGAGATAGTGACCTAGAACAGCTTTCTACCACCGATACTGCAGCGTAGGCTGGGCGTACCCACTTCTCGTGCCCCTACACTGGGTGTGGGTCGTGACACCGCCACTCCGAGATAAGGTCGGGATCCAGTTTGTTTAAACTGTCGTTCTTTCGATAGGAGCAAAATCTATTCGGTTTCATCCAAGCAAGATCGTCGAGCAATGGTCACACACCACGTATCAGTTACTCGGTCATATTGATAAAGGATGCTAACTGTCCAAAATCTCGATAACGGAGCAATGGTCACACACCATGTTTTCATTAGGGTTACTCATTTCATTTGTTTATTCATTAGCCTCCTTCTTTACCAAAACTTCCCCTTCCTAAATTTTCCAAATCTCTACCAAACCCTAATCAAATAATTTTATTTCCAACCAACTATAATCTCCATGGAGGAATAGAAGTTTGGTATAACAAGGAGGACAATGGGGGAGAGCTTTGCTAGAAGGGGTGTGTCCGATTCAAGTCTTCTTGTGTTCGATTCGCAGTTCTCCAAAGGAGGGACACACAAGTTGGTTAATTTTTTTATTTTTCCACTATTTCTTGGTTAAGAACACCATATGGACCCAAAGGAACCTTCCTATAGGTGGACTTGACCTCTTAATAGTATATTTAGGTATTAGAAGCTTTTTTTTGGTAGGTTTAGGCCTTTGTCATGAGTGGTGTTGATTTCTCGGCTCAATTACTGTTAGTTACAAACTTTGACCCCCCACGTGTTTGTGTGATGTCCTTTGTGTCTTTATTGAATTGTATTTGAGTCCTTGTGTCCTAGATTGGATACCAAGGGTTGGTATCATGATATATCAGGATATGAAAGGCCAATTTGGTTGTTCAAATAAATATTGGTTATATGTATGTCTTTGAATATTCATATGTATAGGTAATCCAGTGTGGGTCAAATGGTAGTGTTGTGTGTAGGAAACATTAGTGAGTGTATGTGTGCCTATACATGTATAAGTACTTGTGTATACGTGCACATATAGATGTGAGTGATATTAGAGTGAGTGTGTGATATATTTGTGT